>JADBJO010005846.1:87014-92014 GCA_016801955.1 Conus betulinus
GGTCAGAGTCCACATGATGCTGGTGGGCTGTACTTTTTGCTTCCATTTAGTTTTATAGTTTGTCTGAGAGATAAAGTAACATGCAGTGGCAGACAGGAAATTTGACAAACTCTCTCTCTCTGTAAAGAGATATATAACTGTACTGTGTAGTTCCAATCTTCCTATTCAAGCCCATAGAACACTCAGCTCTTGTAGGAGCTGGTCGGGGCTGAAAAGTCACATGTGACAGGAAATCCCTGATGGCAGTTAACCCCATGACTTTGTAGAAGTCTGCTGGTCAGTACCAACCACTCTACCACAGAGGCTCGAAAAGCGCATGACATTTCTGTGCATATATGAAAAAAGCAAAACTGGATCTGCATAATGGCTGACCCATAAAGAATGTTGTGTGGAATGGATCCTGGGAAAATCAATGTAACAGATGTGCAGAGAGTGGGTTGACTTGTGTTGCTTGGGTGTACAATATACAGGCATTAAAAGATGTACTGTGGATAAGTGAAAAAAAACAAACAAACTTGCACTAGTCAAGAGGTAAATGGTGTGATGTTTGAGGCACCAACAGTCAAAGAATGAAGCAAAATAGTATCTGATTTCTTTTTCATTTTCTTGTTTGTATCTTAATAGCCCTGTATCGCACATACACTGTAGCACAAAGTGATACAAGCAGGACTAGACACACATTCACAAATGCATCCTCACACTATACTCAGTAGCTGGCTCATACACACAGTCTCACACACACACACACACACGCACACGCATGCATGCACGCACGCACACACACGCGCACACACACACACACACACACACACACGCATACACACACACATACTTAAAGAATTGCAATGAAAAGCTCCAGAGAATTAAACACTAAAGATAGCTTTACTCAAATCTATACATTATTAACATTTTATTTCATTTGTGTGTGTGTGTGTGTGTGTGCGTGCGTGTGTGTGTGTGTGTGTGTGTGTGTGTGTGTGTGTGTGTGTGTGTGTGTGTGTGTGTGTGTGCAGGGGATCTTATTATCCCAGCGAGCCAGCGGCCAGACGGAACGTGGCGGAAAGCAAGACGGGTTCGGATGGTTACATACCTCAAGAAGAAGTGCCAGTGTAAGCTTATGTTTGGAGACTCCTTTTCGCTTTGAGCTGAATTCAGATATTGAAAATTGTGTCACAACACGAACGGTATGGTTTGTGACATTGTTTAACTGAGCTTTTTATGTGCATCTCATCATTAAATTCTGTCTGCGTGTGCTTCACATGAAAACTGTAGACTAGTACATCATTTCTTATTTTGTGGTCACAGTCTCCAACAAAGACGAATTTCTCTCTGTCTCTGCCTTTCGGTGTCTCTCTGTCTCTCTCTCTGTCTCTCTCTGTCTCTGTCTGTCTCTCTGTGTCTCTCTTTCTCTCTGTTTCTCCAAATCTTGTATGGAAATTTGAAGGTATCTTGGCCAAGATTTATCACTGTCAGAGCAGTCAGTCTCTCAAAATGAACTCTTTTTGCGTTTCCCTAGTTCATAAGTAAATAAAAATGCTCTTACTAAGAGTCTTAGTCACCTAACTCCACAACCATATTAAACACGTTTTGTTTCATTTTAGATTGCTCTTCTGTCTGTTGTATTACTGTTAGTCTTTCACTGCTTGAGCCCACACTAGTTCGTCAGCACCCAAGACTTTAAAAGAATTTACCTCAGATATAGATTGGGTAATAAAAATGAAAATCATGGGATCATGAGGTCCACAGATTTTTTTTTTTTTTTAAAAGAGTCATATAAGTGAAGAGGTTGACAGTGATACCATGAAGTTTTGTTGGGGTAACCGGACAAGGGTGCTGTACTGTCTGTGTCTGTGAATTTCTGTGCCTTCCAGGCCTGAGAGTTTACAGACACATGCATGTATGCAGTGTTGGTCTCAGCATCCCATTTGAGCCCAGAGCGCTTTAAACAAAGCAGGATGGGTTTTGAATCCTTACCTTCAACAGCACAAGCTGTGACTCTAGTGGCGAGAAATTTTTGCCTAAACAAGGCACAAATTGATAACATTCATTTGATTTCAAGAGACTAGACTCTCATAACATAACGGCTGCAATGGCAGAGAATTGTCAGTGGTTCAGTGTCTGGGGCACAGCATAGTGGAGGACAAGAGGCCAGTCCTTTTCTCCCATCGATATAACTTTCCTTGACCTGAGTCGGGCACACTTCTGCTGGTAGACTGAGAGGGTTTCCAACTGCATGAGTGATCTCTGCTAAAGAAAAGTATTCAGTGTAGTGACACTATGTTTTCTGCATTTCTCCTTTGTTTCTGTGTTGACATAGACAATCAAGTTATCAATTAAAAGCAAACAAAATAAAAGGTGACATAAATGAAAGCTGTATGCCCTTCACTGGTGCAAGGTTGTGTATTGTGTGGTGTGTGTGTGTGTGTCTGTGTGTGTGTGCGCGTATGCATGCATGCGTGTGGGCTTGCTTTTGCGTGTGGGTGTCTGCGTGTACAATTTTAAATTGTTATTTTGAAGTACAGTATTCAAAGAAAATGGGGGCTTCATGTTTAACATCTTTTTTTTTTTTTGTTGTGTCTTGTACAGGTTTGAAAGTAAAGGTACACAGTGGGTGAAAAGTCTGCCCACTCACCCCATTGGCCTGGCCCCGGACGATGTCGCCAAGATGGAGCGAGCCAAACAGGCAGTGTCCAACCCTGCCCCTGTACAGCAAGTGCACACCTCCAAAGCAGCCAAGAAGAACGCCAAGAGGAAAGAGAAGAAGAAGAAACAGGAGAATCTACTGAAGGTGCTCCCTCTGTGACCCAGGTCACCAACGTTTTGGATCAGGTCAGCCTGACCACAGCCACACCAAAAGAGGCCTCAGGTGAGTCAGCCAACACGGATGGGAAGTCAGACATGGCCAAGAAGCTGAAGAACCTGATGAAGAAGCTGAAGCAGATTGAAGACCTGGAGAGGAGGATCCAAAGCGGTGAGCTGAAGAACCCAGAGAAGGACCAGCTGGAGAAGGTGGCCAAGAAAGCCATGGTGCAGGAGGAGATCGAGGACCTTCAGTTAGAGCTGCAAGACTCATGATACTGCCGTTTTTCATGACATATGATGGAAAGATGAAATGTTAGCAGCAATGCCCGTATGTTCCAGTTTTATTTTGTTGTTTAGACTAGTGTGCATGTGTGTGTGTGTGTGTACGTGTGTGTGTGTGTGTGTGTGTGTGTTTTGTGTGTGTGTGTGTGTGTACTGTGTGTGTGTGTGTGTGTGAGTGTGTGTGTGTGTGTGTGTGTGGTAGTTACAAAGATCAATCTGATGACTGTTTTTAACACTTCTTCCTAGTTGTATGAAAGGCCTTTGAGCCTGTCATTTTATGACTAGATGTTCACTTGTATGGACTGGCTGACATACGTATGTTCGATTGTGGTTTAGAATTGTAACCGACTCTAGGAATGCAAAGGGTGGGAGTGTGATTTAATTGAAGTGAAAGATTGAGAGACAGAAATCTATTATCTCCCCTACACAAACCTTAAAAAATGTTTGGTAAATACATGGAGGTTTAGTTTTAACTTTAACCCGCACATGCACACCTAGGTCTAGGCAATAAACAAACAAACAAATCAAAATCAGTATTTCAACTGCAGTGAGGAATAGAAGTGAATGTGCAGTGCCTACAGATTGCAGATATGGGTTTAGTTCTTATAGCATCTTGTTGAGTCAGCTGTATGAATTTCAACCATATGCAATTTTTCTGAAAGTTTTGAAGTAACCAGTTTAGTTTTCATGAGAATTCATATCCAACACTGAACACTTTTTCCCGTGACTATTGTGAACGGAAGTTGCTTGACAGGGGCGTTTCTTGTCAGTGGGTTCTGCAGTCATGAAATAGGGGCTGGTACACCCACGGGAACGCTCCTGTGCAGGTTCTGTCATGTCGCATCCAGTGGCCATCACACGAAGGCATCTGCCAGGGAGCAGTTGTGTCCCTTGATGTCTGGAAGGCATGCCCTGGGTGAGCACAGCACAGGTTTCCAAGGATGGGGCAGCAATGCTCCTAGCTGGTTTGTTCAGTAATTGAAGACTACTTCTCTGGGTCCTTCTTGCAGTTTCGGGTGTTTTTTAATTTTTTTTTTCTTTTCTGTTCTTCTCGACACTGAACTCGTTACCCTCGACTGTTGTAAAGATTCACATCCTATAACTCTGCCGAAAATATATGAGTATGTGTATGTGCTGGCTATTGTGGTGCTCTGAACGTGATGGCGAGTCTGTGTAAAAGACAGTGTGTGTGTCTGTGTGTGTGTGTGTGTGTGTGTGCACGCGTGTGTGTGTGTGAGTGTGCAAATATGTCTGTATGTTTGTGTGTGTGTGTGTGTGTGTGTGTGTGTGTGTGTGAAGTTGGATGATTTTATAGAGTTGTCTTGCAGGCACAAGTTTAGCCACTGTTTTGACCTTTTATGGGTGTGTTGATATAAGGATGATTAGGATACAAGTTCATCCTCTTGTCTTGAGCCAGAGCTTCTTCCAGGTTTTAAAAGAATTTTTTTTTAAAGTTGAGAAATGAAAAAAAAATCTTGAAGATGGAAACAAGTTTTATGTCTTTTGGTAGTGGAGATGGCATAGTCAGTAAAGAGGTCCACAGATATATATATATATATTGCATACCTGATCTTCTGTCATATCACTTGGGCCATTTTTGTGTGTGAAAGTTGTTCATCTTGTTTCATACAATTCATGTTTGTCATCCATTCAGCATCTTGGGGGACATGCTGTAAGAGATTGGGAAGGAAAAAAAGTCACAAAAAGAGTGTATTTTTGCATGCCCCTGTATGTTTGCTTGTGTGAGCATGTGTGTATATTGGAATTAATGCAGAGTTTCAAATTAGAGCAAAAATTATTCTCCTTCAAATGTTATAAGCCATCTAACATAAAATGTGATGTTTGAATAAATGAATGAATACTTGTTAACTTGAAAACTTTTTGAATTAGTCTTTTGATGTGGGACTCTGCTTGCA
>JADBJO010005846.1:107014-112515 GCA_016801955.1 Conus betulinus
TTCACAGTCAGTATTAAAAAGTTTGCATTGTTTTGAAAATACACAGAGAGAGGAATTATTATTTGAGATTAAGTACATGTTGCACTGTCTTTACATGAAAGGTACTAATGTTGTATTTTCGTGGGTCCCATCGCACACCTCCTTCATTTTTAACGATCAAGCAGATAGAGCAGCAAAAAGGGGAGCAAAGAATATATTAGGTAGTATTAAGGTTGACTGTCCTTTGTCACACAAGGAAATTAGTCATATCATCGAAAGGGATTTCTGGAGTCAATACAGTTCCTAATCGATGGAGAAAGGAGAAGACGACGACGCCACTGCCACCACCACCCCCCCCCCACCCCCCACCCCACCGCCACCACTGTAAGCACAGTTCTTCTTCCCTTCCCTTTTCTTCTTTTTCATCCTTTTTCCCATAAGGACATTTCATCATCAAATCCCCCTTCTTCTTTCGTTTCTCTTCGTCCTAAGCGAATGTATCTCCCTTGTCCGTCCTTTCCCGTCGATTTTCGTGAAGAATTCCCACTCACTCTTCTTTCTACCACCCCTAGAAGACGACTTCCCATGCCCACTTCCCAATCACCAATCCATCACCCATCTTTCCGCCTTCTTCATCATCCCATCATCTTTCTCTCTTCTTCTTCTTCTTTCGTTCTTCTTTCCTTCTTCTTTCTCCTCTTTCCTTCTTTCCGTTTCGGTGGCATCGTCTTCAGATTCGTCTAATCATTTCAGCATCATCATCATCTCAGTCATCATCATCGGCTCATCATTCTTCTTCTTTTTCTTCTTTAGGGTCATCGTCGTGTCGTTACGTCGTCGTCGTCGAATCTTCATCTTCCATCATCAGCATCATCACATCATCATCCCATCATCATCATCATCTTTTCTTTCTTTCTTCTTCTTCTTCTCTCTTCTCTTCTTCTTCTCTCCTCGCTCTTCAAAGAGGTCTTCAGAAACAATTTGATTGTTAAAATCTATTTGGGTCAGGTTAAAGGGTTCAGTGGGTTAGTTGTCCGTAGGGAACTAGGGTCAAGGTCGTCCATGTTCAGAGTTGGGGATTCTCATTGTTCTTACATTTCCATCTAGTCTAAAGCATAAACAAGCCACTGCCCCCATTTTTTTTTTAAAAGATAGGCAACGTTCGTTAGTCGACTTTCTTGACTTGCGTTATGCTCATAGCTCCTACTCTCCTTCATACGTTACTTTCATGCATCTATTTTATGAATCGAACCCTCCATTACACTCTCATCCTAGTCTTCATGTTTTCATCAAACTCTACTGTCTCTTGCTTGTCTTTGTCTCCCCACCGTCTCTCTCTCTCTTCTCTTCTCTCATCGTCTCTCTGATCTCTCTCCTCTTTAGTTTTTCAACAACTTTTTTCCTCTCCACACTTTTCGTTTTTCGTTTAATTCTATTACCTTTCGCTGGCTGCTTTTGGGGGTGCTGTTGGATTCTTTTTCGAACCCTTTGGCGGTCGGAACACCACAGAATTATGGACTGTGGTGTGTCTCTATCTGACGCCAAGAGCACAGACACAATCAGCCGTGTCTCTCCCTGATGAGTCCGATCCAGCGGACGAAAGGCCTCGGAGCAGGCGACACATATAGATCTGTCTTCGAGAGGAGGATTGCGATAGTTTCCTCATGCAGCTAGTGAAAAGGTTTTCATATTTATGATATACATTTTCCCCATTTATTTCATCTTCAATTTTTTTTCTCCTCTCAATTTCAATCTTTGCCAAATCATTACTAACCAGCCGCCGTGGCGAAGTGGTTTAGCGTCGCGGACTCCCGGCTGGGAGGTCGTTGGTTCGAATCCCATCAGAAGTCATGTGGGTTTTTTTCTCTGCCCCCGACCGGCTCCTACCCAGAGTTGAGTTTGCTGCGGACTCAGTTGGGGAAGACTGGGACCACACAGTCGAGTTTTCATCATCCACTTAATGGATGCGTTTCTGAGAGTGTTGCTCAAATTTCCTGACCAACACTGCAGGTGTCCTGTATCTTCTCGGGCCTGGTTGACGCCCAGGATACATTTATGAGAGGAAGCGTAGAGTACAGCCCCTGTCATGTAGTCTCAGACCGAAATGGAAATCCGTAGCATCATCATAATCATCCTCATTCTCATCGATCATCAAAAAAAAAAAAAAAAAGTCTCAAATTCTGTGGCCCTTCATGCCCTGCTCTCATGGTGACCTCAGTTTCGATGCCTCTCCTCCACGTCTGTGCCTTGGGTTTTGTTTCCGTCGGGGTCACCGGTAATCGGCGGCGAAGTCCATGGGGGCTGTCGTTTGGACCCCGGACGTGGTGGCGCCTCCGGAGGAGAGCTCATCCTCGAACGCCGCTCCGTCCGCGACTAAGCAATTATTGTCGTCAGTCAGTAGGGGTCATAGTAGGTTGTGTCTCCTGCGTATGTTAGATCAAACAGGCGCCACTGAACTGAACACCACTGAAGTGGACTCGGCAGCAGTGCAGTGTCTCCTCCGGTGCGGGTTGGCCTCTTGACGACTTGACAATTGATTGACTGCTGCCTGTGATTGCCGGTTGCCGGGGCTGCGGCGGGGGCCGACCGGGCCGTGGCTGTGGACAGGGTTGTCGGAAATAGAGCGGCGTGGGTGTTGCATGCCTCTGAGGTGGCGCAGAGGTTGGTTTTGACGAAGCAAAAAAAAAAACCAAAAAAAAAAACAAAAAAAAAAAAAAAAAAAAGATTTTCTCTCGCTCACCCTCTCATCTCTCTCTCTCTCTCCTCCTCCTCTCTTCTCCTCTCTCTCTTTCTCTCCATCCTCTCTCTTCTCATATTTAGCACTACCGACAAGCCAAAAAGACAGAGCGTTGTGGCCATGGCTTTTGTTTTAGATTTGATTATTTACAGGCCTCGTGGCAGAAAGAGACATGATGAATCTTGTCGTTTTGTTAGCGATCTGAATTCCCAGAAGCTCCTGACCCATTTTTTTTTTTTCTAGTTATTTGTATGATAATCACTTCTATCTGACAATTACTTTTATTTAGTTTCCGTTTGTCCTTGTTGCTCGCAGTGTTGTTTGTTATAGGCAGTAAGCAATTTAGTTTTACTTAACCGCTCATCCAAAAACGTTGTACAAATAATACTTTTACACCGCGCGCGCGCGCGCGCGCGCGCACACACCACACACACACCACACAGCACATCCAACAAACACTTGATGGGTGGGGCACTTTACCACCACCCCCCGCACACACACACACCAACACACACACACCACAACACACCACCACACACACCACACACACACCACCACACACACACACATCCAGAACACACACACACCACACACACACAGAACACACAGATTTACAGGAACACACACACACACACACACACCACACACACACAGCACAGTACACACACACACAGAACACACACAGAGACGCATAGAGAGAGGAGGAGAGAGAGAAGAGATAGAGTAGGAGAGAGAGTTGAGAGAGAGAGAGAGAGCAAATTCATCAGGCCTGTTCTCAGTTTGAATGGGTAACTCAGCTCTCTGTGCGCCATATTGATGATTTCGTATGAAAGTCAACGCTGATCAGCAAGTTAACTGGGGGAAGGGGGGACTGCTGTCGGATGTGGATTTGTGGGTGACGCCCACGAGATGCACGCTGGATTCACCTGGCTCCACCCAGTAAACAAAAAAAACAATAACACAGAACAAAAAAAACAAACAACCAACAAACAAAAAAAAAAAAAAAAAAAAAAAAAAAAAAAAAGAAAAGGGCAAACGGAAACGAACTAGCAGGCTTGGTAGAGTGTGTCCCCTACGAATGTTGAATTAAAACAGGCACTATTGGCCATTAACCCCAATGTCTCAGTAGAGCATGCGGGGTAGTCTTCCTAAAAGGGTTGCCCCTGATCGTCATAGCTGAAAACTGGTGGGTTTACAGAGAGTGAGTAACAAAAACTACACTCAACTTATCATCCATGTTAGTACTTTCAACCCCCATCTGATACATGCATATTTACATGAGTGAAATACCCTAGTGGTACACAAAATTGTTGATCTTTATACAACATATTCCAACCTGTGACTGCGAAATAACCATGGCAACGATTCAGCAACATAAGAACATATAAAGACAGTACTGACATTATCAAAGTTATTCATCTCAGTATACCTTTCTCCTGATAGAGCGAGGTCAACACTGCGCATTCAAAGGTGCAAAAGTGCGTTTGCAAGATAAGAATTATTACGTGTATTTGTTACATGCTTACATTCTGAATAAGTGAGGGGGTTTAAATCTTTCCTAAAGCAAGGAAAAAAATAAAAACAAAAAAGCAGCAGAAAGATGTAAAGGTACCTGCCTTTTTAAACGAACGATTGTAAAGATATCTGACTGCTAAAGTCACTAGATAAGCACTGATTTCCTCTGCGGAATTAAAATGAAAATCACAATTTTATACTTACCCAGGAAAAAAGACAATCAAATAGTACGGATCACGTTTCTATTTCCATACTGATCTTGTTTTGTAAAAACACTACACCAAATCTTACGCCATGAATGCTTGGATTAGCTACCAGAAGGGTAAACAGGTCTGTGGCTAAATGACGTCTTGTCTGACCATTGACTGCCTCCCTGACTGCTGCCTGGGACTGCCCCGGCGCAGGGACCTAGGCCACAGAGGACTCAGTCCTGTGTGTGGCTTGCGTGACGCGGATTAACGTCATGAGAGTAAAGTCTTTTGCTTATAGCCTGTTAAGGTGTGCTGAACAATAACGGGGGTTGAAATACTGATGATACTAGCGCTCACGAGGGATCACAGCAGAGAGGGCAGCTTGCTTAGGGGTGGATTGGAAGGTGGTAGGGAGAGGGTACGGGATCTCAGCGAAGGGATCCTCAGCGAAAGGGGAAGGAAGGAGAAAGAGAGAGCTGGGGGGATGGAGTGGAACCGGAAGGCAAGGGAGATTAAAGGGGTGGGGTGGTCCCCTATGACTAAACAGAAAGAAAACACCACAACAACAACAACAACAACAAAAAACACTCGATGGCCGAACGGGCTATGGGACCATTAACCTTTAGCCTTTAATCTGATCTGGCGATTCGTCGGTAATGACTAAAGTACAACACTCTCCCGAGTGCTCCATCAGTTCTGTAGCGACTGCCCACACGACAACTTTTATAGAATGCCTTAGGTGCTTTCAAAATCAAATATCAAATAAAGGTTAGTAATTGCCAAGGTTTCTGAACGCGACAGTCGTCAGGCCTTCTCAATAAATACTGCCAAGCATGCAACAGCTGCACTGACTCCCCTTGAGCGTGCAGAAAAGTGCTCTTGTTTGGCAAAACAAGCTGTTTGTCAGCAATCCGTGCACACTGACTCGAACTGTCTACAGGTGAAAATCCTGATGCACGTGACAGCATGAAGGTATGGGAGTGCGTTGTGCTCACCACAATGGCCATAAAAGCCGTCGAATACCCGTTCCCACCGTCCAGGAATGGCCACGCCCAGGCGTTCCAAGAAAACCACACCAC
>JADBJO010005846.1:141044-150217 GCA_016801955.1 Conus betulinus
ACGTGTTGTATGAAACATTTTACAGTCACAAGACAGGACGACACATATACGCGCGCGCGCGCGCGCGCGCACGCACACACACACACCACACCACACACACACACACACACACACACAACCGAGAGAGATGAGAGAGAGAGAGAGAGAGATCGAGCAACGAGAGGTAGAGAGCCACAGTGGCAGAGAGAGATAGAGAGAGAGAGACAGATCAGTGACAGGCACAGACAGACAGGACAGAAAGACAGCCAAAAGACGGACGGGACAGAGGGTGCAAGACTCAAGAATCAGATCATTTATTCATTTTTTAGGCCTTTGTGCCCCTCATTGACGGGGGCTCAAGAAAGCACCATAAGAGCTAGACCACATGGTTAACTAACACGAAAAGCAGAAACTATCTCAAGATTTTACATCAAAGATCGCCCAGTTTGTGACAAGATAACATCAAAGATCGCAGTTGGACGCATTTGAGAGATAGAGAGAGAGGAGACGAGAGGAGAAGCGAGAGGGAGCGAGGGAGGGAGATGAGTGATAGAGAGGATAAGGAGAAGGAGAGAGACCCATGTGATCGGCACAGTGACGAGACAGGACACACACAGCGACACACACACCACACCCCTCACACACCACACACCCACATCACGCAGTCACTCACGCACGCACGCAACACACACACACACACACACCACAGACACACACTCACACACACACACACACACCACACACACACAGACTCTAGACCACAGAGACAGAGAAAACGCCCCCCCCCACCCCCCCACACCCCCCCAGGAGAAAACATTCATCCCCCTAACTAAAGTAACCATAGACCAGACCAGACATTCCATGGGACCGGTTCCAGAATCATTAGACAGTTCCAGCCAAATGCAGCCAGTTCAGCTCTCCTGACTGCAGCTTTGATTCCTGGGTGCCATCCATCCGGACAGGGGTTGTTCGGCTCTGTTGGCCCTGACGTTGGCACTGAACGATACGCACGTGGAAACATGGCGGGCCGCCGGCCCGTCACAGCCACCACCGACGCCTCGAACGACCCGACCGCGACGCGGCCGGCAGCCGGGCTCGACTCTTTCGCCTACCTCGCTTCAACGCCGGCCTCGGGCCATCATGACGCGAAGGAGGCCCAGAAAGGCTGGATTTGCCAACGACGGAGGCCGAAATGCCCCCCGCTGGCACGCTAATGGCGCCTGCCCGGACATGCCGTTAGGTCTGCCGCAGCTTAGCTGGAAGGATGGCACTGGACTTTAAAAACCCGGGAGGGGAGAACCCGCAGGAGGCAGAGACAAGCTAACGCGAGCCGAGAGCATGGCGAACACGGGCCGGCACAGAACGCAGGCAGACAAATATGGGGGAGAGCCTTCCCCGAAGGCCGCAAGAAGCGAATTTCCCCGACGCCGAGCCAGCCAGAAAAGCAGGGGGCAAAGTATCCCGAACGCACCGACCACGCCGTCTTCTCTACGGCGGAACAAAAGGTCTGGGAAGGGACGGCTTGAAAGAGGGAGCGGGAGCAAAGAAGACAGCAGAGAACCAAAGACGGTATGTAACGAAGAAATGAGAAAAGAAGCGACAGGAAGGAAAAGAGAAAGAAGAACTACAGAAGTATAGAAAAGAGGAAACGAATGGACTACAGAGGGAGACCGGCCTAAAGAGAACGGACAGGACCACACAGCAAAATGTATGAGCCTTGAGTAGTGAACAGAAAGAACGTAAAAATAAAAGAAAATAAAACCGATAGGAAAAAAAAAAATCAAGAAAAAAAAGGAAAAAAACCATTCCAAGGGAACACGAGTTCGCAGAGGGAGAAAGAATATAAAAGACTGAAGGAAGAATTAGAAGAAAAAGAACTGACAGGATGAAAGAAAGAATAAGGAAGGAAAGATACACAAGCAAAGAGGACAGAAATACAACAAAATAAAGAAAATAATAATTAAACAAAGGAGGTTCATGAAGAAGGAAGGGATATTCGACAACAAAGTGAGAAGAGAAACAAGAAGGGGGGGGGATACAGGGGGGGGAGGGGAGGCCGCAGTAATTTCAAGAGAAGGGGGAAAAAAACAAGAAGGGAAGGAGGTTAACGAAGGGAACAAGACCAAAAGTATAAAAAAACAAAAAAGTTAACAAGAGAAAAAAATATACGTAAACTGAGAAAGTAAACGGAAAAAAGGATCATAAATGAAGAATCACAAATGAGGAGGGGGGGAAAGAAAGAAAACAAAGAAAGAAATGAGCAGTGAATATGAAAATAAATGGATAGGGAGGACCGAATGTTTGAACGAAAGGAAGAAACAGGAAACAGAGTGCAAAGCAAAGATAAGGTGATTTTCTGTCTTGTCAAAGGAGAATACGGTTCAGACAGTATTTTACTGTTGTGATGATTATTCATGGATTTGCCCTGTTTCCCTATCTCTGGGGTCTACACACCCTCTCACCCACCCCCCCCCCCCCCCCCCCCCCCCCCCCCCCCCCCCCCCCCGCCTCCCCCCCCCCCCCCCCCCCCCTCCCCCCCACCCCCCCCCCCCCCCCCCCCCCTCCCCCCCCACCCCCCCCCCCCCCCCCCCCCGCCCCCCCCCTCGTCCCCCCCCCCCCCCCCCCGCCCCCCCCCCCACCCACCCCCCCCCCCCCCCCCCCCCCCCCCCCCCCCCCCCCCCCCCCCCCCCCCCCCCCCCCCCCCCCCCCCCCCCCCACCACCCCCCCCCCCCCCCCCCCCCCCCCCCCCCCCCCCCCCCCCCCCCTCCCCCCCCCCCCCCCCCCCCCCCCCCTCTCCCCCCATTCTCTCTCTCTCTTTGTCTATTCCTCCTCCCCCTTCTCTTTCTCTCTCTATCTCTTTGTCTCTCTCTGCGCTTTCCTCTCTCTCTCTCGCTTCTCTCGCTCTTCTCTCTCTGGCGGCGCACACGCCAGCGGGAAGCATTTCGTTTATCCATATAAAATCTCAGGAGTGACTACGACCAGGTTCCCTCTCTTAATTTCAAGTTCAAGCTTCTCAAGTTATGCGTAGAGACTTATGCGGTCCCTAAACCCCCACACACCCCCCCCCCCCCACCCCCCCCCCACCCCCCCCCCCCCTCACCCCCCCCCCCCCCCCCCCCCCCCCCTCCCCCCCCTTCCTGGTGGATGTTTCAATCAGTTAAAGTAGGTTATTTCGTCATGTGTGTTCATTATATTGCTTGTGTTCAATCCTGCCTTTATGAACAACTGTGTAGAACACAGAACAGCCCGTGTACACACACACACACACACACACACACACACCCACGACACACACCACCCACACACACCACACACACACTCCCACATAGACACGGACCGGTACACAAGGCGCGCGCAGCGCGCGCAACACACACCCACACACACACACACAGCACACACAGCACCACACACACACACACGCACAGGCACGCACGCAACGCACTGCACGCACTCATCAGCCACGCCCGCGCACGACACACCACACCCACCACTATCTAATCTGTCGAATCTTATTTATCTGTCGATCGATCTATCTATCCTACTATCTCTCTATCTATCTATCTATCTATCTATCTATCTATCTATCTATCTGACATGGACAGCGCCGGAGATTAATAAAAAGGATGATGAATCTTTAATCCAAGAGAACTCGAAATCGCAATCCCTGTTTTTCACTATTTTTTTTCCCTCTGGAGGGGAAATGGTGCACCATGAGATACGAGAGACGAGAGAAAGGAGAGAGGAAGAGAGCAGAGAGAGTGGATGAGAGGAGAGGCGACAGACATGACAGCACGCGACAGGACAGAAGAACAAACAGGACAGACAGAGATCTAGACCAACCCGACAGACAGATGAGAGACAGACAAGAATAGGAGACAGAGAAGAAGACAGAAGAGAAGAACGATAGAAGAGAGAGAAGAGGAGGAGGGGGAGGGGAGAGAGAGAGAGAGGAGAGAGGGGAGAGAGCGAGAGAGAGGAGCTCGAGAGAGAGAGAGAGAGAGAGAGAGAGAGGAGAGAGAGAGAGCGACTCGAAATAGCATCGAAGCACCAAAGGCCACAAGGCTCAGAAGCAGCTTCTTCAGTGACATAAAAAGTGACAACATTAACAACAACGCCTCTAAACATACCACATCCAGAAATATGTTAGACACCAGCTATCAACAGCACACCGGGGAACCACACGAGGGAAATCCTAAGGGAGAGAGTAAGGACCGTCATTTGCCATTAATGAGGAAGGCAGCAAAATGCCTAAACTGCTGAACGACGTTGGAACAGACACTGTGGAATTCAGTAATCTATTCTGGTCGGTAGGGGAGGAGACAGGTGTTCGAGGGGAGTGGGTGGGAAGATTAATGGGGGAGAGTTGGAAACGAAGTCACACAGAGTAATTCTCTTCTTGTATTTCAAACGAGTTGTTTGTGTTCTACTTTGTCCACCCTCCTCCATCCCCACCTTCTCTCTGTCTCTGTCTTTGTCACCTCTCTCTCTATCTCCTCCTCTCTCTCAGTCTCTTCTCTAGTCTCTCTCTCTCTCTCGTCTATCTCTCTCCTTCTCATGGTTATTGTCTGTCTCTCTCCTACTGTCTGTCAGTCTATGTTTTCTGTATCTGTCTGGGCCCTCTCTGTCCCTGTCTCCCTACGTGCGCTCTGTCTTTGCGTATTTTTCGCTGTCTCTATCTTTATTTTTGTCCTGCTGTTATGTCTGTGTACGAATATCTCTTTTCTTTCTGTGTGTGTGTGTGTGTGTGTGTGTGTGTGTGTGTGTGGTGTGTGCGCGCGCGCGCGCACGCGTGCGCGGGTGGTGTGTGTACGCATGTGCACGTGGACTAAGTGTGTACGCAGGTGTGTGTGTGTGTGTGTGTGTGGTGTGTGTGTGTGTGTGTGTGTGTGTGTGTGTGTGTGGGGTGGTGTGAATTGCATGTGGGTGTGTGATATATATATATAATATTATATATGTTGTGTGTGTGTGTGTGTGGTGTGTGTGCGTGTGTGTGTGTGTGTGTGTGTGTGGGTGTGTGTGTGTGCGTGTGTGTGTGTTGTGTGTGTGTGAGTGTGTGTGTGTGTGTGTGTGTGTGTGTGTGTGTGTGTGTGTGTGTGGAATAGTTTATAGTGAAAAATAACGCCTAGAAATTTTACTTGCTTACTTGGGAAAATGAAAGAATCACCTATTTTTACTTTTACAGCATCCCTACCTTCAAAATCGATATTTTTCTTTGTAAATATTATAAAAACCGATTTGTCCGTTGATAGGTTAAAACCGTTTGAATTCAAATAATTAACAAGTTACTGACCGCAAACTGAAACTGTTCAACATTTTAATTACGCTTGATTTTGTTTTTGTAAAATTACAATCTACATTTTCCACATTGCAATATCATCTGCATAACAGCAGCTAAAGTTGCCCCTTTGTGTCATCTGGTTAGATCATAAAGCATCAATGAGAAGAGGATTGGAGAGAATTACACTTCCTTGAGGGACCCCCCATGTTAACATATCTTGTACTTGACAGCACCCATTTAGTTTTACTTGTAGCGTTCTCCCAGATAAAAACGATTGTAAAAACATGTGGATTCGACCTTTAATCCCAATTTCATGAGCCTTGGACAATTAATTTAAAATGCCAAACGGAATCGTACGCTCTATGAATATCAAAAAACGTGGCTAAAGTGGAGTGTGCTTAGCCAAGGCTTTTTTTGGACGTGTGAAAGCTAAAAGGACTAATATGATCAGTGACACCCCTCCCTTTTCTGAAACCAGCTTGAAAGATTGGCAAAATCCCATTCTTTTCAAGGAAATGTTCTAATCGTAATTCATTAATCCTCTCAAAAGGTATCCAATGTGGGGAGTCAAAGAAATTGGTCGAAAATTAGAAGATTTTCTTAGAAAGAAAATTGCGTTTACTGAGAGTCCTAACTGGAATCCCTCTAATAATATAGGATCCATCTTCATCCATGTCGCCTTAGGGACAGTTCGTTCGATGGTAAGTTATGGTCAAGAAGTATTTTTTTTTTGCACACCAAAGAACAGAGTTACATAAATTAACTAGTATTGATTCCTTAGCATTAAAAATCGCTCTGGGGCTTCCAGATGGGCATCAATTGATATGACCTACAGAGAGGCAGGAATTTTTGCCTTTAATGAAACACAGGATCTCTGTGCTTGTAGCTACTCAGCACGAGCAAGAACAGTCCCTAACTCATTACCTCTGAACTTGATGAAAGCACCTACGTTTCTAGAGAGATACGGAATAAAAGGCATATACGTCATTGTTTGATTATGTGTCTCCTCTTTTACATGCATGCGACTTTTCGTTTGACAACATTGTTAAAATAACCAAATACCCTTTTCCCCCTTTGGTTGATGAAACAAGCAGATATTTTCTATTCCTATGGTAATATTACTAAAAAATGATGAATCCACTTTGCTTGCTTCTCTTGTTAAAGAATTGATTTACACTGAATATGAAATCTTATCTGTATATTTTCACTGATGGTTCAGTTTCGTTGTACTTCTGAGGTTGGTGCTGCTTTCGTGATACCTTCCCTTTAACATTGAAAAAAGATTTCATATTACCAAAGGTTGTTCTATTTTCACTGCCGTACTATGGGTACCCGGTCACTGCAATCTTCGAGGGAATGAACTGGCTGATACCTGTGCAAAAGAGGCTTCAATGTGCAAATGAATACAGTTTTTTATGTGATTATAGTCCTTATTCGCTTCTTGAAATAAACAATATGCTGACAAAAGCCTCTCTGGGACCAGAGAAGAACACAGTACCTTGAAGCTGCCATTCAGAAGAACAGATGGGATCTTGCTGCCCCCCAGCAATCATTGTATAAGTCCGCCAGGTTCTATTCCGAATCGAAATTTTATTGCACAGAATACGGGTGGATGGCTGGTTAGGCAGGTTTTTAAACCATATTCCTTTGTGTGTCTGTGGTCAAAACCTTAATGTATCTCATTTTTTACTTGAATGTTCCATAACAAAAAGCGTATTTTCAAATGTCGTCATGATAAAAGTTTCGTCTAAAAAATCTTACCTTTAAAATTGCATAGTGTTTTTTGTCCCAACCCAGAAAAATGGGTGGAGTCTAGCCAATTTGGCTGTAAATCTGATAACGTCTCATCCATTGGCATATATTTCCACGGATTCTTTTTGTTGTTCTGTTTTGGTTTTTGTTTTTTTAAAAGGTGGGGGGGGTGGCTGAGTGCACGTAGAGCAAAGCATTGTTTACATGACATGAGCTGTCCGACTCTCAACGTTGTAATAGGTGCATTATTCCATTTACGATAACGTTATGAGGTAGGTGTGCAGTGCGCTAGAGAGGAGAGAGAGAGAGAGGGAGAGAAGGAGAGGGAGAGATGGGGCGAGAGGGAGACGAGAGAGAGAGAAGAGCGCAGAGAGAGGAGCGAGGAGAGAGAAAGAGATGAGAGAGAGGAGAGGAGAGAAGAGGTTGAGAGATGGGTTGCGTTCTGTTATAGGTGAGTGGCAGTTATGCGTACATTCTTACATTTTTGGTGTGGATACGTTTTGAGTGTGTGCACGGGGAGGGGGAGGGTCGTTTGTGTGTGTGTGTGGGGGTGTGTGTGCTGTGTGTGTGTGTGGTGTGTGTGTGTGTGTGGGTGTGCTGTGTGTGGTGTGTGGGTGTTCGAGAGAGAGGAGTGAGATGGTTTGGAGAGAGAGGGAGAGATCGAGAGAGCGAGAGTTGTCAGTGAGTGCATATCAGTGCGTGCTCGCAGTACACGGAGTAGGGAGAAGAATTGGGGAACGTGATAATGTGTGTTGTGTGGGTGGTGTGTGTGTGTGGTGTGTGTGTGCTGTGGTGTGTGTGTGTGTGTGTGTGGGTTTTTAGGGGGCGGTTTGTTATTTTTTTTCTTTTCTGTGTTTTTGTGGTGTTCTGTGAGGCGAGGTGGAGAGAGAGAGAGAGGGAGAGTGAGAGAGAGAAGAGGCGCGAGGACTGAGAGGAGAGAGCGAGAGAGAATGAGAGAGAGATTTTTATTCTCCGTACAGTTAAGATGTAATTGGTTTATTATTCCAATTTCTGATTTATTATTCTACGTACAAAGTTAAAGGTTCCCTGGTTATTTTTCCTGTTATGTTTTTTTCTGTTGTCAGAGGGTATTTGTACTCTCTCCGGTTTTCTCATTAATTTCTTTAGGTTGCGACTCCTTTTCAAAAATTCAGTAAACAACCCTATGTTAATCTGCAGTAAATGGCTTCAGGTCAGTCAGTCAGTGTGTGTGTGTGTGTTGTGTGGTGGTGTGTGTGTGTGGTGTGTGTGTGTGTGTGTTGTGTTGTGGTGGCGGGAGAGGAAGAGAGAGGAGAGATGAGAAGAGAAGAGAGAGAGAAAGCGAGGAGAGATGCGAGCAGGACCAAGAGAGAGAGCGAGAAAGAGAGAAGAAGAAGAAGAAGAAGAGAAGGAGAAGAAGACAGAAGAGGGACAGGATGACAGGCAAAACAGGCAAAAAATGACAGGAGGACAAGAAAGGACAAGGAGAGAGGGACATAGAGGGAAGAAGAAGAGAGTGAAAGAAAGGAAAGATAAGAACCCCAGGAACAACGACCAGGAAAGAGACAAGAAAGAAAGAAAGGTAGACGGTGGGACGGTATGAGATGAAAGGCAAGGGACACACCAAGGGAGAGAGCAAGGGCCCCGACACACGTTAAGACACAGGCTATCAAAATTCCCCACCAGGGGAATTACATGAGGGAACATCTAAGGGGAGAGTAAGGACCGGCAGTTGCATTAATGAAAGCACGCCCTAAACTCAGAAAAGCCTCAAAGCATCCCAATTCTAGTCGGTGGGGCTGCTTGGAGGCGGAGGGGTTGGGGAGGCGTGGTTGGAGGAAAAAGGCAAAGAGGAACAGTTGGGGGGGGGTGGGGGGGGGGCGGAGGGGGGAGTTGAACGAATTCAGGAAAGAGGAGTCTTTTCCTTTTGCTCGGTTGTTGGTCACCAAACGAAAGTTTGTTGTATGCTTGCCCCCCCCCGACCCCCCCTCCCCCCCCACCCAAGGCCACAGCCCCTCTGTTTGTCTCATGCGTTCCTCTGCCATATGGTATGGTTGGTCTGTGGCCGTCTGTCTGCCGTGTTGCTGCATGCCTGCTGTCTGTCTGTCTGCCTGTGTCTGTCTGTGTATCTCAAAGGTTTCTGTCTCTCCTCTAGTGGACTCATGTATTTTCCCTGACTGTGTTC
>JADBJO010005847.1:0-5000 GCA_016801955.1 Conus betulinus
CCAACCAACAAAAGAAAGAACAAACCAACCAACCAAACCAAAACCAAAACAAATCAAAAACCAAAAAAAAAACGAAGAAAAAAAAAATGCTGCGTGCTAACTTCAATTTGTGGAAGGTCTGAAACCCAACAGATCGATCTAGGCGTTCTATCTCCAACCCCACCCATCCCATCTTCTCTCTCCTCCCTCCCCTCTTCTCCTCTCTCTCTATCTCTCTGTCTCTGTCTCTGTATCTCCTCTCTCCTCTCTATCTCTCTCTGTCTCTCTGTCTCTTCTCTTCTCTCTCTATCTCTCTCTATCTATCTCTCTCTCTCTCTCTCAATCAGCCCTGAATGATCGGCTTCGTCAGCTGGGCTATAAATAACATTGACCCGACTGGTTTCCTTATACTTCAGAGTGATAAACATTCCTCCCCCTCCCATCCCCCCACCCCCTCCCCCCCCCCCCCCCCCCCCCCCCACCCCCACAACCCCCCCCCCCCCCCCCCCCCCCCAGTTTTTTGCGTGTTTGTTTTCTCGTGAAGTTTTTATTAGCAGTCATGCACCAAACCATCACTACTTCCTCTCCCCACCCACACCCGACTCCTTTACTTGTTCTTACCCCATAAAACGCGCGTGTACGCACACACACACACACATACAGGCGCACGCGCGCGCGCGCGCACGCACGCACTCACGCACGCAGGCACGCACGCACGCACGCACGCACGCACACACACACACACACATATACACACACACAACACAACACACACACACACTGAATGAAACCAATTTATTGTCAGATTAACTCAAGGTTGTACTGACAAACACACACACACACACACACACACACACAACACACACACACAACACACACAAACACACGCACACACACACCACACACACCCACACACACACACACACACACACACACACCACACACACACGTGCGCGCGCGCGCTCACAGAGAGAGAGAGAGGAGAGAGAGAGAGAGAGAGAGTGATTGTTGATTGATTGATCTTTAATACACAAGGATGAAGATTTTAGGCCAAAGCCTAGTCTTACAATCTGTCCTTGTCATGCATACATTATTTCATCACATATCAGTCATACTGAAACATTCAAACATAGCAACATGGTAATTCTAATTCTACAATGATAAGCAAAACTGTTCAATAAAAGTACTAATGAGATGGGGGATGGTAAAACAGAAGGAATCTTACAAACAAACAAAAACTACAGAGAGAGAGAGAGAGTCAGAGGAGGGTGGGGAAGAGAGAATGGTAGGTAGGGGGGAGTGGGGGGGGGGAGAGAATGGTAGGTAGGGATGGTAGACAGACTGAGAGCGGGGATGAGTGATTTTAACGGAGTAAGCTTTATGTTTAGACGATTTATTCAAAGTAAGAGAGAGAGGGAGGGAGAGAGAATGAGAGAGAGGGAGGGAGGCAGAGAGAGTGAGAGAGGGCGGGAGGGAGAGAGAGAGGGGGGGGAGAGAGAGAGAGAGAGAGGGAGGGAGGGAGAGAGAGAGAGAGAGGGGGGGGAGAGAGAGAGAGAAGTCGGCACACAGACAGACCTATTAGCAGTAATGAACCCTGCACAGTGCCAGACTGGGTTTCTGCCTTCCCACCCAGTGCTGGACCCGGTCTCAGCGTTTTGCAGAAAACACGCCGGGTACAGTTGGCACTTCAACCTGCAGACTAGACTTTAATTCATAGAAGTTTAAAAGCTTTCATCAATGCTTGACTACACGCCATGAGTTAGAGGAAAACTAGGCAGAGTTTGGCAGCAGAAGGTCTTCAGAAAAGAAGGTCTTCTCCCCAGGCGCTGAGGTGAATCGAACAAACATCTACTGGATATGGGCAGAGTGAAGCCATTACCTTTTCAGACCAATGTCTTACACCCATGTCTCTATCAGACACTTGCTCTAAGGTGAGAAAATCCTAATCTTATACGAAATTTAGAACGAGAGGGAGTTAGTTACCGCCAAGGACATTGACAAACAAAGCACAGGACAAGACACGATGCATTTCGACCTCTTGGGTCTTTTTTCAAGCAAAAAAAAATTTAACATTTAGGACAGTACAAACAAAGAACGAAGAGAGACTTATCTGATGTCCATGTGGAGAATGGCCGCCAGAAGGAAATGACAGAGAGGATTATGGGAGAGGAAAAGGAGGGGGTGGAGGGTGCGTGGAGGGAGGGGAGGAGTGAGGCCATGGGTTGTGTAGTTAGTTTAGTGGGGTGGGGTGGTATATGTGACGGTATATGTGACGTCACATATACCACACCACCCCCACTAACCCCACCTCCTTTTCCTCTCCCATAATCCCCTCTGTCATTTCCTTCTGGCGGCCATTCTCCACATGGACATCAGATAATTAAGTCTTTCTTCGTTCTTTGTTTATACTGTCCTAAATGTTAAATGTGATCTTTTTTTTTTTTTTTTTTTTTTTGCTTGAAGAAGACCCAAGAGGTCGAAATGCATCGTGTGACTTGTCCTGTGCTTTGTTTGTCATGTCCTTGGCGGTAACTACCCCCTCTCTTTCTAAAATTTTGCTTTGTTCTCCGCCATCAGTCGCTCCATTTTCAAACTAATCTTACGAAGTTCATTTTCGCTACTCTTCGACCTAATTGCAGAGAGGACGTTATATGCAATGGTAACGTCATTTAGCAGACTTGCATTTAAAAACAAAACAAACAAACAAACAACAAAAAAAAACTTTTTTAATAAAAAAAAAAATACCTGGACCAACACTTGTCATTGACCCCTGTCGTCAAAGGTACTCGCCCGTCACATCCAATCAAAACGTGATCCCGCGTGGGTTCTCTTTGCCAATCGTCGGCAATCCGTCGGCCTAACATTGGCCCTTAGGCCTATACCAACATTTATAAATGATAGGCACAGAGATGTAAAACAAAAAAAAAAAATCAAAACTGAAAGTCTAGTTTGAAACCGGCTTTATCTCCAACACAAACCAAATGAATGGGCTAGATGCAGAAATGGGATTTAATCTTCAAATTGTTAGATTAGAGTTTGTCTTGCCACGCACTAAAAAACGGCACCGTTGTCTGATTGGTCACACGGTGTGTGGTATCCCCCCCCCCCCCCACCCCCCCCCCCCCCCCCAGCACGGGGGAGCATGCGCAGGCTGGCCAGTCGAAAGGGTCAAATGCACGTGCGCTCGTGTGTATGTGTGTGTGTGAGAGGAGAGAGAGAGAGAGAGAGAGAGAGAGAGAGAGGACAATGACATGACAATGACACCTTTTATTGGACAATGGTTAAATAACCCTTATGCCAAGAGGGTACATGTCTGATGCTTCATAACTGAAAAACACACACAAAAAGAAAATTTAATCATCAAAAAAAACAAGTGTTTGTAATTTCTCAAACATAAGACCATCCATCAAACATCCATGAATGTGCATGAAACTGATATTTCTGTAACAAACGTGTTTAAATGCATTTTCATTTAGACTTTAAGTTTTTTCTCTCTATAATTGAAAGCATCGTTTAAGTACTTTGCAAATGATATCAAAATATCTTCTCTCTCACATGACAAAATAGCAGACAGGTTGTGGGATAACCCGAAATGAGACTTGAAAACAACACACAATCTTTTCTAAATTTCCCATATTCTTCACACCGACATACAAAATGATATTCATCTTCATTTTCTTTGAAACATATTGGGCAAATCAGATTAATTTCAGAATTTGTAAACCATCTTTTATTGGCATTAAGTCCCATGCTTCTCGTTCGGAATCTAGCAAGTAAGTCTCTGTGCCTCTTACATGATATTATATTCAGGTAACGTTCCGCTTGAAATACATCTTTAAAAGAATGATAATAATCATACTTATGACTTTCTTCAATATCACTATGCCAATTTTGCATATAAGATGCAATCAGCCTATCTTTAATTCTGCAAGAAAAGAGGATTCATCCTCAACATTTTGCATCATCCATATAATACCAAAACCATTAACTAAAAGCACTTTTTTAAAACCTCAAAAGCCCAATTTTGACGACCAAGTTCTAACTGATTTAATGTCATACAATAAGCCTGCTTATTTAATCTTGACATTGGTAACCGTAACAATCTGAGCCAGTACTTCACACATTTAACCACAGTTATGATAAACAGTGGAAAGCGACCTGTTTCACTCTGACACATTTTTATTAGATGCATGTAGAGGCACATTCAAAAAACGTTTTATGGCAAAATTATGTATCTTTTCCATCTGATTATTCACATAAATTCCCCAAACGTCAGCAGCATATGTCATTATAGGCTGAACTTGTGTATCGAATAATTTCCAAAACAGCATTGGCTCAATAGAATAAAGTTTTCTCATACATCGGCAAATCTCTATTACTCCACGTTTAGCTTTACGACACATTTCTGACCATCCAAACATTTAGGCTCATTTTGTTGTAAAAATCATGAGAGAGAGAGAGAGAGAGAGAGAGAGAGAGAGAGGGAGAGAGAGAGACAGACAGACAGACAGACAGACAGACAGACCTTTCCGTTCTCTGCCCATTCCTTTCGAAACAGGTATTGTGCAACTTGGCCAGATCTTGGTACGACAGGAGCAATGTCCAGCGCTCGTCCGGGAAGAGTGGCGAGTGTCCAGGTAGGCGGTGCACACGATGATTTGAAATGTGTCCGAACAGAAAACTACACGACACTGCGCCGTCATGCAACCTCTAGAGCTCTTACACCTTAACCCCCACCCCCCACCCACCCACCCCATCCCCCCAACAACCCCACCCCCGAAAAAAAAAGAAAAAAAAAAAAAAGAAGAAAATCAATAGGCGAGGATGGAACGAGTGATAGAGGGGACGCTGGTTAGAGGGTGTGGTTGGGAAAAAAAGACCTGAAGGGGAGGGGGGGGGGGGGGTAAGGAGATGGAGGAGAGAGGAGGGGGAGAGCGAGAGGGGGGGGGGGGGGGGGGGGGGGGTGGGCGGGGGGGGGGGGGTGGGGGGGGGGGGGGGGGGGGGGGCGGGGCGCACAGAGA
>JADBJO010005847.1:11826-21826 GCA_016801955.1 Conus betulinus
GAGACAATGTTTTTCGTGTGAGTGGATTTTTTTGCGGGATGGTAAGGTATATTGGATGGGGGGGGGGGGCAGCTGAACACGGACGTTGCCACTTTTTGATGACCTGTTTCTCTTGTGTGTTTTTTAGGTGTGTGTGTAGGTATAGTTGCATAATTATAAGCAAGACGAGTTAAAGGATTGTTTGAAGTCCCTAAATACAGAAGTCACGAACGAAGGCCCCGGAATCCGAACCGCTGGACGAAAACTTGCCCTTGTTTGCTTTTTCATTGGGGGTTTTGTTCCCCCCCCCAAACATCTCTCTCTCTCCTCTCTCGCTCTCTCTCTCTACTATATATAATATATATATAGATTAATTAATATATATATCATATATATATATATATATAATACACAGAGAGAGAGAGAAGGGAGGGGAGAGGAGTTGTCATGGCGGCATGGACTTGGAATAATTTTCTAACAACCGCTGTCTCAATAGTTTATGGGAAGGAGCAACTTTCCCGTAATAGTCACTCATTTTTTTTTCATCAGCGCATGTTAAAAAATACTCAAGACCTGGCTCAGGAATAATTCTCCTTAGGCTTGAGAGATTAGGTCAAACATTCAAATACTAAATGAGCAACGAAGAACTAACACAAAGTTCGTTATTTTATTTCACAAAAGCAAAACTGACCTTGTTTATGAATATTCAAGTTAATTTCCCCAATTTTCAGTTCGGGTGACTTGTTCTGACATTTTCAAATCATTAAGAGAGGGAAAGTTCTGGCCGAGTGAGGCTGGAGTCCACTTGGAATATCAGAACTTATCTGATGTTGAGAGAAGGGAGAAGGTATTTTCTCTGTACGTTGCAGGTGACCTGGTTCCACCTCTTTTGGCCAGCTGATCTGGTTAGGGAGTTGTCTCAGCTGGGTCGGTAACAGGCACACCAAAGATAGGTATGAACCAAATCTCTGATCAACAAAACAGAAAACCTGTGTCTAGTAGTTAATAGACTGCAGAGTTCGTCCTTGGGTCAAGTTCTCACACTTGCCCTCCTGGCTTTCAGCGAAGTGTGAGAACTCAGTTTACAAATGATTAGACCAGCATAAATATATCTGCCATTCTTAGATCTATTGCAAAGTGAGTCGACGACTGCATTTGGAAATCCTAAACAAATCTGAAAGAGAGAAATGTACCGTGAATGTTTAGCCTTCATGCTAAATTGACTAAGCGACTGTGTCTCACACCCGTTGAACACACGTGGTACGTAGATTGGAGATCTTACGCTTAAACATAACTGCATCGTGGACGGGCAAAACACGTGACCTGGGTGGCGGAGGGGGGGGGGGGGGGGTGGGGGGTGGAATGGAAGGGAGGGAGAGCCTGATCCCTTATCTCAACCAGACCACCTGCGCCCGAGATAAGGGGGGGGGGGAGGGTGGAGGGAAAGAAGAGGGAGCTTGTGTTGTGGGCGGCTTTCTTCAAAGGAAAAACTCAACAGATGGCGAGGAGGGTGATTGAGGTGGCGGGGGCTGAGGAGAGTAGGGAAGGATGGGTTGGGGGGGGGGGGGGGGGGGGGGGGTAGATGCTGCAAAGGGTTTTGGTAGTACCCTTTATTGGGGGGATGATAGAGAGGTAGAGGGTGGTGGTGTAGAGGGGGGGGCGGGAGGGGTGGGGGGGGGGTTGGGGGGGGGGGGGGGGGGGGGTGGGGGGGTGGGGGGGGGTTGGGGGGGGTGGGGGGGGGCGGGGTGAGCAATGAGGGGGTAGTGCCTGAAAGCTGAGTTGGTAAGGACACCTTTTATTGTCGTTTGTGAGAAGAGAAGAGGGGAGGGGGAAAGAGGGAGAGGGGGGGGGGGGGGGGGGGGAGAGGTTGTAGAGGGATGCAGTGTGCTGTCAGCTGGCGTCACATACTGTTCTCACATTTAGTGTTCACCTCCTCCACCGTCCCCTCCAATTTTTTTTTTTTTTTTTTTTTTTTTTAATGTCATGAATTTTTCTACCCAGTAACTAATTTCTGCGACTTTTTTAATTATATGTGTTGTTCAATATAAAGAACTGTTGCTATATTTTTTACATTGTTTTTTTTTTTTACTTCAAGTAGGCATACAGTTTAGCTGGTATAACTTTTTTTTTGCTGCGTTTATTACACGTATTGTTCGACCAAGATACATTACACTAGCGCTGTTGAACACAGTGCTCGTATACAGTATCTTTCTTTTAACTTCAAAGTATTTATTATTCAACTTAGTCTACATTTCGCTCCTTTTTTCTGCTACCCTTTCTTTTATTTCATGTTATTGTTCAACCAACTCTATATTCTGTTCGCCACCACCTCCACACCACCGCCATCACCCCATCCCCCGATTGTGGGGGTTTGTAAACCTACCAAGAACTATTCAAAGAGCACTCGATACGTTTTGAAACTTTTTACTATACGTATTGTCCAATCAGCTGTCAATACTTTTTGCTACTTTTTTTTTTTTTTTTTTTTTTTTTACAACACATTGTTTATCCGGCAACACTTTTTGACACTCGCTTTTTTTTTCACTTCATTTATCGTTAAAACTAAAAATTAACCAGTGATACTTTTTCTTATGCCCCTGTTTCGTATCTATCTCCCATCTCCCCCCCCCCCCCCTCCCCCCCCACCCCCCCCCCCCCCCCCCCCCCACCCAACCCCACCCCCCCCCCCCCCCCCCCCCCCCCCCCCACCACTCAACACACACCACACACACACACACACACACACAGACACCCCACACAACACACACACACACACACACACACCCACAGCACCAACACACAACACCGCACACAACACTGTCAACTGTCCACACGTCAAACGTCAATTTTTTTGTTACATTTTTTCCCACGCGCACATAGTTCCAACCAGTGCTACTTTTTGTTATTTTCTATTTTTTCACTGGGGGTGGCATGTATAGTTTCACTAGAACTAATTGTTTTTGTCGTTGCTTTTTTTTTTTCTTTTTTTTTTTTTTTTTTTTTACTTCGTATATCTGTTAGCTGTGCTGTTTTATCACTTTATTATTTTTTTTAACATTAAAAACGTTTAAACCTACCAGCAATTTCTTCCTTTACTGTTTTATTGCATGTATCGGTTTCGAGGAGCAATATTTGTGTGTGTGTGTGTTGTGTTTTTTCTTGTTTTTGGTTTGGTTTTTGCTTTGTATATATGCGTTTAACACCATCCATTTCTGTTCAGCTAGCAATACTTTTCCGCTATTATTTTTGTCTGCCTGTATTGTACAACCAACAGTGCTTTTCGAAATTTTTTCTTTTATTCCGTACATCGTTCAACTAGCCTTTTTTATTTTTATATTTTTTCATTTTTTTAGTTTTTATTTTTTTATTTTATTTTATTTTATTTTTTTTTTTTTTTGCTACTTATAAACATATAACATTTTGGCCAACCAGCGCTTCTTCGAGTTTGCTTTTGCTACATGTGTATTCTTCAACAGAACTACTTTTTGCTGTCCATCTTATACATACTGTATTGTTATATATGTTCCTTTAAACAGCAAAAGTTTTTTCCCGATTTTCAACGACTACATGTACCGAAGTTGATAGTGAAAATCCGAGGCAGGTAACATTAAACAATAAACAGTACACAAGTGGGATAACGTTTGCTCCCATCAGAAAACCTAGCACAGAGTAACTTTTATTCAAGACTGGCACAGCCCTTGAAACTTGAATAAAGCCAGGACAAATACAAAGACAAACAATCTAATAGTGGGGAGGAGGGGGGGGGGGGGGGGGGGGGGGGGGGGGGGGGGGGGCAAGCGCAGGCATTACTATGAAGACAGTTGAGTGTTGACCTGCGCTTGCTTTTCCCCGCCACTATCAGATTGTTCGTCTTTGTGTTTGTCTGACTTTATTCAAGTTTAAAAGGCTGTGCCAGTCTTGAATAACAGTTACTCTGTGTTAGGTTTTCTTACGGGAACAAAAGTTACCCTACTTGTTTACATGACTACATGTATCGTTCGTTTTTTTCGCCATTTTCTTTTACTACAGATATTGTTTAACCGGCACATTTTGTCAGTATTTCTTGTCCAACCAGAACAATTTTATTTATGTACCGTTGACCTGCGCTATTTTCCTTTTATTTAACCTGCACCTCCTTTCATTATTTTTCCTTTACCACATCACTGTGTTGTTTCTACCAGCACTGTTTTTCGCTGTATTTCTTTGACTGCAGGCACTGTTAAACAGCACTCCTTTTTTTGAATGTTTCTTTTACTGAACGCATGGTTCAGTCAGCATTATTTTGCGCTTTTTTTTTTTTTTTTTTTACAACATGCATTTTTGAACAGTTTCAGTTTCAGTTTCATCAGGAGGCGTCACTGCGTGCGGACTCGTCCATATACGCTACAGCACATCCGCTAAGTTTTCGAGACCACGCTACGGCCGGATGATTTGAAGCTGATGGATAAATGAATTAACAACAAGATGAGACAATTGAAGAAGAGGGTCTCGTGGCTTGCATTTTTTTTTAACCCGCACTACTTTTCGTTCTTTTACTTTTACTGAACGTGTCATTGAACAACCAGTATTTCTCGCTGTCATTCTTTGACAACATGTATGGTTCAACTAGCACCGTTTTGCTGGTGGTACTTTTTTTTTTTTTTTTTTACTACAGGTAGCATTAAGACAGCACTATTTCGGTGGTGCTTTTTTGTTTGTTTTAGGTGTTGTGGTTTTTTTTTTTTGGGTGGGGGGGGGAGGGGAGGTTTGGTTGTTTGTTTCTGCTACGTGTATTGTTCGATCAGTACTGCTCTGGGGATTTTTTGTTGTTGTTCAATTACGTGCAGCATTTTTTAAGGTACTTTTCTTTGTCAAGTTTTCGTGCAGCCTAATTCCTAACTCATTGTCCATCATATTTCCTAATTCTCTCTCCGATTATAGATATCAGAGTCTTCTCCATGCCTCCCTTCTCTCTCTCTAAATTATCCCCAGCCATCCCCAATCCTTCCCTTCTACTCCTTCTCTCTCCCTCCATCGCCCCATGCAACTTACCCCACCCCACCCTCCACCCCCCCAACCCCCTTCTCTGCCCAACAACAAAAACCCATGCGATTAAAGACCAGAAATTACGAAAAATGCCTTGTCTTGCCCCCAGAAGGCCCCCACCCCCCACCCCACCCCACCCCACCCCCGCAACTCGCCGTTTTTTTGTGTTTGTTGTTTTTGATTTGTTTGTTTGTTTTGCTTTTTTGTTTGCTTTTTTAATGTCCAAATGGCTGACAATGACATGGCCTGGTTTTGCCTTCATGAAAAGCCGGCCGATGATGACGATGGCGCTTTAAACGCAAACAAAGGGTCGATCTGCTCAAGAAGTTGAGGTGCTTGTGTGTGAGAGGTCTCGGAGCAGTGCTGTTCGTTTTCCCTGCACCATTCCTCTCATCTGCAGCTCCATCAGCTTGACTCTAATTGCTTGGCGATGATCGGTTCCCACCAAGACTCTCTGGACCCCCTTTACCGGCGCACCTGATTCATCGAGGGAAGTAAAAAAAAAAAAAAAAAAAAAAAAAAAAAAGGGGGGGGGGGGGGGGGGATGGTAAAGGCAGAAAGTAGAATTAACCGACAGAATGAACGAAAAAATGAACGAAAAAGAAAAGAAAAAAAAGAAAGAAAGAAAGAAAAAAGAAAAGAAAGGAAAGAAAGAAAGAAAGAAGAGAAAAGCATGAGAAGAAGGGGAAAAAAACGAAAAAGAAGATGGAAGAAAGAAACGAGGTAATAAAAGAAAAAACCCGAAAGAAAGCAAGGATATCTGAAAAGCAAATGAAGGAGAGAAGGGGGAAAGAACAAATTCCTGAACAAAAACCCATCTATTATATGTTATCAGCACGTCTGTAGGACCTTGATTTTAGCTCTCTGTGACGATGATGGAGTGAACGGACACACGCGCACAAACGTGCAAAGTGCAAGGCTTCACACACTCCACACACTCTCTCTCACACACACACACACACACACACACACACACACACACACACACACACACCATCTACGCACACACATGCACCATACGCACATATGCCTGGTAATTGTGTAATCCCATCACGATGAGTATAGAGACCCTGCAGCCGGAGAGAAGGCCTCACCTCCCCTCACACACTACACCCCACCTCCACTCTTTCCCACACCCACACACCCTACCCTCTTCCAGGGATCCAGAAAACGGAATCTGCTGTATCCACGTATAGAGACCCTGCAGCGGTGCCCACGTCTTAGCTGTATGTCACACGAGAATGTTTACTGAGGGAGGGGAAAAAAATGTTTTTCGCCAAGGGACGTAATCCATGGTCAGGAATGTTTCGGAAGATGTATTGTTTTCCCAGCAGGGGCATGGGCCCCGTCAATTTCGGAAGATGTATTGTTTCCCCCAGGGCACGTCAACAACCCCCCCCCCCCCCCCCCTCTCCCCTCCCCCCCCCCCCCCCCCCTCCCCCCACCGCCCCTCGCATACACACACACAACCCTCCCACACCTTTTCCATAACTCACGTACGACAGTTCCCTGCCTCTTCAACTTTCTGCCATCAATAGACGATACACACAGTACTAAACAAAGACCTTTTCTTTTGCCATGACGTCGCAAAAACTCTTCGTGCTGTCTGAAAAAAAAAAAAAAAAAACAAGAAAAAAATAATCGGTTGCTTTTGTGAAAGCAAATCAATGATAATGATGACGATCTGATTATGAGTTGGTGACCCTCTGTCGGGAAGGTTTTAGACTGCTGTCGGTACCAACGTCACACTCTTAGGTCTTCTTCGTCAACCGACTCCACCCAAGTTGCTATAGCGTTTCTCGTTGTTTGCATGTTGAAACACGAAAGTGTGGAAAATCTCCTTAAGTTCCCTTTTATCCACTTTGATTCCTTGAGAAAGAAAAAGCAAGAATGAAACACAGAAAATGAATCCAAAGACAAAAAAATTGAAGAAAGAGAGGATGAAAGAAAGAAGAGGAGAGAAAAAGAAAGACACAGGGAAGCAGAAGAAGAAAAGAAAAGAAAGAAAGAAAGAAAGAAACAAAGGAAAAAAGGAAGAAAGAAAGAGTGAATAAAGAAAGAACAAAGATCGAAATGGTAATGAACAAATGCAGTAAAGAACAACATACAGAATGGAATTAATTCATAACAAGTTAGCAGCATTTCTGTGCGGTCTTGGTTTGCTTTTTACACTGAAGAGTTCTTCAGTGAGAGACGCCCAATGACTTTTCATGAAGGAGAAGTAGAAGAAGAAGACATGATAGGTCACATGAACACATGCACTGGCGTGCTAAGAGAGAGAGAGAGAGAAGAGAGAGAGAGAGAGAGAGAGAGAGAGAGAGAGATTCCTGTGTAACACCACCTTTTTTCCTGTTCTTTATTCTACTTTTCTCATCCGTTCCCACATATACCATCCCTCTCCCCATCACTCACTCTATCAGTCCTTCTGCCCCATACTTATTATCCACACCCACTGGCATGGTACTGGCAGCGCTACGCATTTCTGTGGCCCAGTCGCTGCAAGCGAAATCCAGTGTGTTTCAATCAGAAATGACTACATGTTAATCCAGCACCGATCAATGGCAAGCTACAAATGGGCGAAAGTTATGTCCCCCTCCCCTCTTCCCTAACGATCCCCCATTCCTCCATCCTCCATCCACCCTCCCCGCCTGTAGTCCCCTCCCTAACTCTCTGCCCATGGGGATGAATAAAGGTGGAAGGGGGGGGGGGGGGGGGGGGGAGCGTGGGAGGTAGTCCGTTCATGGCTCATAGCTTCTCGACTTATTATCGGGTCACGCATTACATTATGTTAACGGCCCTCAAGGCAACATGTGCCCCCGCCCACCCCCCACCTCCCTCTCCCTCCCCTGCCCTCCAGGGAAACTGACGTTTGTGTTTGCGTGTTCAGTAACCACGCCTTAGTCTTAATGCACAAGACCATCTTTTCCTGGATAAGTAGCTTTCTCGCAGAGACACGATTGATTTACTTTCCTGGCTAACCTTTCGAAGCTGTTTCGCTTTCAGGCATGTCACACGAGAAAATGCCCCGCAGGAAAACTGACGCTGTGTCTACGTCTTCAAAAACCCCGTTTTAGGCCAAAGTGGCACGGCAACATTTTCCTGGATAAGCACATTTCTCGCGGAGACGCAGTTTGTTTATGTTCATGGCTAGATTTTCACAGCTGTTTTGTTTTCAAGCATGTCACAATGCCGGGCAAAGGTCGAACAGTACTTCAGGCAGATATACTGCAGCGTGGGACAACTTGATTGGAGCCGAATGACAGCCCTCAGCCTGATCTGGTTTTTCCACAGGGTTCTTTCTCTCAGCCTTTTATTCGGCATTTCCTGGGCCAAATGACCAGGGAATACTGTTTTAGATCATGCCCACTATTTTGATGATAAAGCAACGCGCCGTCACGTGTTAAAGAGCTGCGCCATTCGTTGGCTCTTGATCCCAGTTTCACGAAACACGTTTCGCCAGTTTAGAGCACGTCATAAGACGAGAACACGCGCTGTATTGCTTCGAAATCAATGTTGGACCTAGGCATGTCATACGGTTCACTGGAAGCATCGTATTACAGATCCACAGGAAACAGATCCACAACTCTTCACACAGCATACACCTTACTCTCGATCCTCCCAGAGTCAGTCTGGAAGAGCTGAAGCATAAGACATGCCCAGCAACATTTGCCAAAGAGGGCTTCTCAATGGAATGTCTTGTGCGTTACCTGCACACAGTGTGAACACCGCGCAGACTTCAAGGGCGGTCAGCCTTTTGGCCAGCTCCAGGGGAAGGGTTCAGTGACGGTGAGGAAAGAGCCACTGACCGCAGGGAAAGTCCTGTTGACGAACCTGTGACCCGGGATCCTCTTCAGAGGGTTCGTGAGACCGTGTGGCGAGGGCTTGGCTGCATCTGAAGCTGCGCTGTTCTCACCTGTCAGCGACACAGCAACGAGTGCTGCTACTGGATCCGTGCTGTAGTAGTTTTGCTTGGTGATGGCCGGTAGGCTTTGAAGTCATGAAGATGGGCTGGTGCACACGCAGAGGGACGCTCTTGTGGAGGTTCTGTTGTGTAGATAGGCTGGGCACACCCACAGGGACGCTCTTGTGGAGGCTCTCTGTTGTGTAGATAGGCTGGTACACCCACAGGGACGCTCTGGTGGAGGTTCTGTTGTGTAGATAGGCTGGTACACCCACAGGGACGCTCTGGTGGAGGTTCTGTTGTGTAGATAGGCTGGTACACCCAGAGGGACGCTCTTGTGGAGGTTCTGTTGTGTAGCCTCCTCCGGAGGCCATTACACAGATGAAAAGGGGGAGGCTGGAGAGGAGGGGGAAGGAGACACCCTACACGCTGGTTGGGGTTCGTTTGGCCAACTGTTCATCAGCTGGGCGAAAAAAGTGAGAAGTGGTAGCCTCACGATTAAAACCCAATTTCATGAGACTTTTGTAATAGAGACTGGGGGGGGGGGGGGGGGGGGGGGGGGGGGGGGGGGGGGGGGAGGGGTTAGAAACTCCATCCACTCCTTTCTCTTTGTAAATAAGGATTACTTTCCGCAGAGAGCCCCCTGAGATGTCACAACCGTGACGGTGATCACTGTACGGAAGGAAGGAGGGACGCAAGGAAAGAAGGAATAAAAACCCACTTTTCATACGCGGCGGGCAGACTGATGATGACGTGTCAGGTGTGTGTGTGCTGCTGGCGTCTCACGTCACACTGCGATGCGCTGCGTTCGGTTTCAGGCGGCGGCGCGGACAGCACGCACGTGCAACGCTGCTGTTGGCCCAGTGTCAAGCCGGGGTCCAGCCAAAAGCAAAACACGGGACATCACGGCTGATTGATCAGAAACAAACTACAATGGAAAACTCATGCCCCCTGTGATAGTTTATCAAGAAATATAGTCTGCTGCCAAACATTGACCGATGCGAACGCTATTCTTTTGAAGTGTCCAGTCTCATATAGTCTGTTCACTGGTTTTTGTACAAAGGATGAAACATTACCGTGTGAAGAAAACCACAG
>JADBJO010005847.1:26826-29326 GCA_016801955.1 Conus betulinus
AACTGGCGCGATCATATATACGTCGGTGACACGTTTGCTGAATATAAACAATTTAAAACTCCTTGCGTGGTTGAACCGTATATGGAATGGGTATGAACATATACGTGAAAATGCATTGACTTAGTTTAGATTTGGTATTTTTTGATACTGTAGGAATACAAACAATTTAAAAACTACTTTGCGTGGTTGAACCGTATATGGAATTGGAATGAACATATACATCGCTTTGACTCAGCCTAGGGTTGGTATTTCTGATATTGTTTGTCATTGATTTCAACATAGACTGGAACATGAACAAGAAATGGTATATCGCTTGCGTAGTAGAGCTAAAGAGGATGAAATTAATTTCTGGTATTGTGCTGTTCTTCATGATCTTAGAGAGGAAATTTATCGAACTTAAATACTTTAACAGTCCATGTCATTTTCGATTCAGTCTGCAATTGTCGTCCGGGTGCCACATTTGAAAACTGTCGACATGTCTCTATAAAGTTTTGGAAAGACTCAGTACAGCTCTATCCTAGCATGTATAAAGTTGTGATCTGTTTATTGTCAATTCGTTTTAAACATGGAAGTGTGAAATTTGATATGATGGTCCGATTATTGTAGAAGTATTTTTGGTTCTACGTTTTTTTATTCCTTTGCTACATAAGTTATCCTGTTCGGTTAGGGGCTTCGGTTTACATTGAATAAACTTATATGTATTCTGTGTGTGTGTGTGTGTGTGTGTGTGTGTGTGTGTGTGTGTGTGTGTGTGTGTGTGTGTGTGTCTCTCTGTCCGCGATAGCGCGCGCGCGCGCACACGCACACACACACACACACACACACACACACACACACACACACACACACACACACACACACAAACACACACACAAACACACACACACACACACACACACACACACACACACACACACACACACACACACACACACACACACACACACACACACACACACACACACACACACACACACACACACACACACACACACACACACACACACACACACACACACACACACACATTCGTGTCACTGTCCATGTTTATAAAACACACCTCCTCCCCTCCCCACTTTCATCGATCCCACCCTTACCACCATCCCCATCACACACACACACACACACACACACACACACACACACACACACACACACACACACACACACACACACCTTCTGTCCCTCCCGTGACCACTGCAGACTTTATGGGCCCGGACCATAGAGAGCAGATCAGAGAAAATGCCAGAGATCCAGGAACTGGACCTAAGCGCCATTTATCACAAGATACACCGAGGCCCTGGCACCGTCTGGCCCCACGAGAAGCATGAATTGTGCATGAGTTCCAAACAGCTGGACCAGCAACCCAATACCAGGAAGTGGAGCACGCGTTATTTGACCCGACCACACATGTGCGTGGCGCACGTGCGACTGATCATCAGGCTTGCGTGTATGAAGACACGGAACAGAACGTGGAAGCGGAGGGGGGGGGTGGTGTGTGTGTGGGGGGGGGGGGGGGGTAGAGGTGGGGGTGGTTGTTAGACACGGACAGAGAGAGAGAGAGAGAGAGAGAGAGAGAGAGTGAGAGAGAGACAGTGACAGACAGACAGCAGACAGAGAGAGACGGACAGACAGTCTGACAGACAGACAGAATGTGTGTGTGTGTGTGTGTGTGTGTGTGTGTGTGTGTGTGTGTGTGTGTGTGTGTGTGTGTGTGTGTGTGTGTGTGTGTGTGTGTGTGTGTGTGTTTACGGTTTGAAAACCCTCTCTGTCCACTCAGCTGTCAATGGGCCCGTGGATCAGGCCAGGACTATTGAGGAACGTACAGGATCAGGCCAGGACCATTGAGGAGCGCGCAGGATCAGGCCAGGACCATTGAGGGGCGTGCAGGATCAGGCCAGGACCATTGAGGAGCGCGCAGGATCAGGCCAGGACCATTGAGGAGCGCGCAGGATCAGGCCAGGACCATTGAGGAGCGCGCAGGATATGTTCGTGGGGAAGCAAGACAGTTCTTCATTTAGACAATGTCAAGAAAAAGGACAGAAAAGTCGATTTTTCTGACATAATAGTCACCGTTTGAAATCAAACTGCTGAAGTTGTAACGATCGATTTTTCCCAGCTCATCATTGGACTCGGGTTTGATGTATTCTGTGAGAAAATATGTTGTTGTTTTTTTTCTTGCCCACCCCCCTCTACACACACACACACACACACACACACACACACACACACACACACGCACACACACACGCACGCACGCATGCACACACACGCACGTGCACGCGCACGCACACACACACACACACACACACACACACACACACACACATACACACACACACACACACACACACGCTGCCCTCACACAACGTCTATCAAACACGCACTTAGCAAGTTCTCACCTCTGTAAACACGTTGGCCTCCTAGTTCATCAGAACCCATGGGCAGTATTAAACCCATCTCCACTTACCACCATTGCCAACCCCCCACCCCACCCCCC
>JADBJO010005847.1:39326-41826 GCA_016801955.1 Conus betulinus
CTGGACTTTGTTAAATGAATCTTCCAGATATACTGCAACAGCTAGTGTTTTTCTTTCCTTTCTTTGGAATCCTTCGTACACTTCATAGACAAAAGCGGCCGCATTTTCTCATGCACTTTTACCTGTTCTGTAGCCTCCTTGATTTGATGGGAGGATTTATCGACTTTCAAGATCTCTTGCGAGTTTTTCTTGCTATGATTCGTTCCATGAGCTTTCCTGCTATATTTTGCATAGTGAGTATACGGTAGCCATTTAGCTGATGATGATTTTTCCTGGCTTTGGTAAAGCTTTCAGCTAGCTGTGTGTCCAGTCTTCTGGGACATAGCCTTTATCAAAACTGTCCTGGTAGAGACTGAAGAGTTTGGCTCTGTCCTCTTCTGAGTGCATTAATAGGTAACCAGTGTACGGCACACAGCACAAATGTGACATGTTTTACCCTGAGCTGGATGTTGTGCCTTTTGGAGCTTGTCCATACTCTTATTTTCGTATAGTTTGATCTGACACGTTAACGCATTTCTGTAACTGACACAGTGGTGTGTTTACACGTTAATGTTAGCCTTCAACACTGCCCTGAATATACACACACGTCATGGAAATTATTAATGTATGCATATCTTGATCAGATGATTCTATTTTCTCCTGTCACACACACACACACACACACACACACACACACACACACACACACACACACACACACACACACACTGAACCGAAACCATTCATTGTCAAATTAACCATAGGTTGTACTGACGGCACGCACGCACACACACACACACACACGCTCATGCATGCATGACAATGTGTGCATGCACACACACACACACACACACACACACACACACACACACACACACTCTCTCTCTCTCTCTCTCTCTCTCTCTCTCTCTCTCTCTCACACTCTCTCTCTCTCTTTCACACACACACACACACATTCCAAAGTATTTGCGCATACAAGGCACATAGACAGACAGACAGACAGACAGATAATGCAACACATCTTTCAGGATAATTTCCAAGAGGTTGCATCTCTTAGGAGATCCAAGTAAAGATGGTTCTGCACAATTCTTAGTTGCTGACAATGCTTGGGTTATTGAACAGCAGAGCTGACCACTCAGACTGTTCCATATTTTTTATCTCCCTTGCATCTTAAATGGCTCCTCAAGCGTAGGCTCAAAGATTGCCCCCTACATTTTATACTGTTTGCGTAATGTTTTTAGTTTTTCAGCAACTTTTTTACCTCTCCACACTTTCGTTTTGTTTGTTTTACTACCTTTCGCTGGCTGCTTTTGGGGGGTGCTGTTGGATTCTTTTTTGAACCCTTGGTGGTGAGAACACCACAGAATTACGGACTGTGGTGTGTCTCTATTTGACACCAAGCGCACCACTACATGATAATTGCAATCGTTTTTCTCATACATCTAGTAAAAAAAAAAAAATTCATATTCAAAATCATATTCTAATTTCATCAATTACATTTAATGTAAATCATTAATATAAACGCTGAAGAAATTGTGAAAAGCACCTGTTTTTTTTTGTTCTAAATAATTTCCAGAAAGTTGTTTACATACAGATACCATAATTTTATAATACTTCCTTTAATTGACACAGCTGTCAAAAGGATTAGAAGTGTCTTAATATACAGCATTTTACCGACCGAATTTTAATATCCTTTACAATAGAAATAACTTTTGTTAGAGAAATCCAGTAACCGATATTTGAGAAAGTGTACCATGCATCGAAAAAAACGTGTCAACCTTTGAAAAAGACAAAATAGAGAAAAGTGCGTCACGAAGGAAAAGACTAAATTAATAACTTTTCGTTATGACAATTCCCGCACAGGTCCACTGTACTGAAGAAATACAGTTCTAAGAAAAGGAATTGACTCTTCGTATATAAATGACTGACATTGCCTATTAGAGAAGGTTTGAGTTGGCTCGAGGTGACACAGGAGACCATTTCTACATTAAAACGTGTTTTTAAAATCCGAATTGCATGCGACTCCAGTTTTTCGTAAAGTCGATGAGAGATTATTATCTTTTTTTTTTTGGTTTATGCATAATAATTCTTTTTCTTTCACGCCCGCACGTACTAAAAGGAAGGGAGAGAACAACGCTGTCATGTTGACATGAATTTTCTCATTCTCTCTCTCTCACTCATTGATTATCATTTAAAAAAGAAAACAGAAAGTCTCAAATTCCCTGACCTCTTAACAAGTGACTTCGGCTACAAATTTCTCGTCACGCTCTGAACTACGGCGAGTTCTTGCTGACGTTCTTCGGGTTGGTTACGATGAGGTCTTGCTGTCGTCTTTGGGTGGTTACCGTGAGGTCTTGCTGACGTTCTTCGGTTGGTTACGGTGAGGTCTTGCTGTCGTCTTTGGTTGGTTACGGCGAGTTCTTGCTGACGTTCTTCGGTTGGTTACGGTGAGGTCTTGCTGTCGTCTTTGGTTGGTTACGGTGAGGTCTTGCTGTCGTCTTCGGTGAGTTCATGTGGAGTG
>JADBJO010005847.1:49326-51826 GCA_016801955.1 Conus betulinus
GGTTTTTTCCTCTTTGTGGAATATCTCACGCGTATTCAGGATAAACTGGGAGTACGCTTATATGCTTTGCATCTTGTTGTTTGATTGGTTTTAGGGTGAACGATGAGGATATGAAGATGATAAAGATGGCGTTTCGTTCTGGACAGAGACTGTATGCCGAGGTTGTGCTGTGCGTTTATTTTCATAATAAACACCAGCGGCAACGAGTCCCGAGAAATACAGACACCAAGTGTGTTGGTCAGGCAATTGACGCAACACGCCCCAAAACACTTTTTTTTTTTTTTTTTAGCCGAATGGAACATAACTGTGTGTGTTCCAAACTTACCAGTCGATCCCTTAGCTTATTCAGCTCAAGGAAGGAGCCAGCAGAGAGAGAGAGAGAGAGAGAGAGAGAGAGAGAGAGAGAGAGAGAGAGAGAGAGAGCGACAGAGACAGAGACAGACAGACAGACAGACAGACAGAGGCGAAGATAAAAACTAATTTCCGAATTGAGGACAGTCCGAAGGACGTTCATCAATGTACCGCGGCAGACAGACAGGGTGATAGCAGGTGCTTTTTGTGCTTTTTTAAAAAGTTTATATTAATTTTTTAGTTAACGGATCATTCCTAACTATAACTACAGAACAATGGTTTCTCTTCAATTGTTTTCATCCATTTCGTAATTGTCCTATGCGCGCGTGCGCGTGCCCGCACACACACACACACACACACACACACACACACACACACACACATACACAAAAGAGCGAGCGCGCAGGCAAGGTCACGCGTGCACACACTCGAAGGACTATTTCATCCTTTCTTGCAAACAAATTATTGACCTGACCCTGTTAATTGCAACCCTTTCCGGCCTCTCCTGTTTTTACTCCTCCTCCTCCTCCTCCTCTCTCTCTCTCTCTCTCTCTCTCTCTCTCTCTCTCTCTCTCTCTCTCTCTCTCTCTCTCACACACACACACACACACACACACACACACACACACAAGACCCAAAGGCAGATGATCAAAGAGAAAGTTAGTGGCAAACGGAGTGTAAACGCTGCTGGTACACAGAGTTTTTAGCTGCCCCACACAAAGAACACACCGCTGCATCCAGTTCTCGCCCCTTAAGCGCTGACGGCAAAATGGCTGCTGCTAATGTTGCGCACCGACTTTGAGCGTTGGACTTTTCCAATGGACTGGGGAATCAGGTGGAGTTTGAAACACGAATGGTATGATGGTCGTTCACTTGAAACACTCACATCTCTCTCTCTCTCTCTCTCTCTCTCTCTCTCTCTCTCTCTCTCTCTGAAATCAGTATCCACCTTTGTCATCTTTTATTTCAACTGCAACTGTTGTTTGCATTACGTTCGTGAAACCTCAAGAATGAAACCGAGATATGTTTTTTTTTCTTTTTGCCGTAAATCGAGCTAGGGTTATGTTGGTTATAGTCCAACCGACCGCAAAGGGCCACATTAGGGCTGTCACCGCGTCGAAGTCAACTTACAAGTGAGCGTAGACACAAAATAACAGATAAACATGGTGGATACGTTTAGATGAAGGTGCTAATAGTAAACAGATCGTTCGGTAGTAGCGAAACTGGTTTTTTAAACAAACACGCAAATGAAACAGTTGTCACGGTTGTCCCTTTATGTGTGCTGAACCAGATATCAGCTGAATCATAAGGTTATTGACTACAGGCATGACAAATCTTTATGACCGTTGCCGTTATTGGTTCCCACTTCTTGTTCCAGTCTTGACTGCTACGTGTACAAAGCTGTCAACATTTCTGGGAAAGCTGGTCTACAGACATTGAAGTTGAAACATCAACGTAACATTGGGAACGATTTATACATCTATAGTACGGTGTCTGTCTTTGTTTTCAAAATCATAACAGACATTGAAGTTGAAACATCACCAAAACATTGGGACCGATTTATACACCTATGGTACGGAGTCTGTCTTTGTTTTCAAAATCATAACAGACATTGAAGTTGAAACATCACCACGACATTGGGAACGATTTATACATCTATAGTACGGTGTCTGTTTTCAAAATCATAACAGACATTGAAGTTGAAACATGACAACATTGGGAACGATTTATACATCTGTAGTACGGCGTCTGTCTTTGTTTTCAAATCATAGCATGCTGATGACTCATCTCTCTCTCTCTCTCTCTCTCTCTCTCTCTCTCTCTCTCTCTCTCTCTCTTCCAAATGACCAATGAAACGGACACTGACACAAACTCTGTAAACAGAAACATCAGACCCAGTTTAAGACTCAGTCCGTGTAGATTTGATCCTGGAAATCTGTGGCAGACTGGCCACAGTCTCTACCTGTACAACTCCAGAATTTCGCTCCTTGTCCTCCAAGCACTTTGGTGACGTCACAGTTGTGACGTCTGCCTGGGATCATTGAGTTTCATCGCTGGGGTTGGACTACTGGGTGTCTGTTCACTGACCTCTTTAGCTAGTTGTTATTCTTGAATTGTTTTACTTATATAGTCGAACTGCTGTCAAAAA
>JADBJO010005847.1:56826-64326 GCA_016801955.1 Conus betulinus
TCTCTCTCTCTCTCTCTCTGCTGACTCCTTCCTTGAGATGAGTAAGGTATGGGCTCGACTGGTAAGTTTGAAACCACACAGTTATGTTCCATTCGGCTAAAAAAAAAAAGTGTTGTTGGGTGTATTGCGTCAATTGCCTGACCAACACACGTGGTGCCTGGATTTCTCGGGCCTGGTTGCCGCTGGTGTTTATTGTGAAAATAAACGCAGAGTACAACCTCGCCATACAGTCTCTGTCCAGAACGAAACGCCATCTTTATCATCTTCATATCCTCATCGTTCACTGTAAAAACAAACAACAAACAAACAAACAAACAAAAGAAAGAAACAAACAACACACACACCAAAGCTACAATTCTATGGCCTTTCTCTACCAGGTGTCGGGGCGCGGAAGTCAGTTCCGATTTCTTGTTCCCGTGCATGCGGTGGTAAGTTTGGTGTCGACGTGTTCCTGGAGGCTGTCGCTGATAGGATGCAATGGCGCTCCCCAGAAGGGGACGTTCTTTTATGCCGCTTCCCCGACTGAGCACAATTTAATTTTTTTTTTAATGGTGATCGATGAGAGAAGGATCACGAAAGTGATCTGATGGAGGTCTGTTCTGGTCCGAGGCTGCAGGACAGGCTGTATTCTACGCCGTGTTTCATAGTGTGTACCCGCTATCAACCAGGCCCGATATATACAGATACCTGCGGTGTTAGTAGTAGAAGATTGAGAAGCAGTCTCAGAGACGCATTCTCTGAGTTGATGCAGCCCAGCTGTGTGGCTCCAGCCTTCCTTCCAAATTAGGCCCAGAGCAGAGTCCAATCTGGGTAGCAGCCTGACAGTTCTGCAGAAAAGCCCCACAAATAAAATTATTGGCTCTGATCAGAATCGAACCCATGACTTCCACACTCCGCCGAGAGTCCGTGACGCCAACCACTCTGGCCACGGCGGCTGGTGATCCAGAGGAACTTTTCTTTGTCAAAAAGGAGCAATGATACCACAGAGTCAGGACTAATGTAACGTTGGTCTCAACATCTAAAAACTCGTCATCAGAACCAAAACCAAAGTCATCTTATCTTGCGGATGTTCAAAACTCTCTCTCTCTCTCTCTCTCTCTCTCTCTCTCTCTCTCTCTCTCTCTCTCTCTCTCTCTCTCTCTCAACATTCTGTCACATTTTCTTTAACCACTCACAAACTTCAATATCTATATGATCATACCAACGCTAAAAACGAAGAGAAAAGACCCCCATAGTCTCTCTCTCTCTCTCTCTCTCTCTCTCTCTCTCTCTCTCTCTCTCTCTCTCTCTCTCTCTCTCTCTCAAATCCTGGAGTGTGGCTTCACACAAATAAGAGAGAGAGAGAGAGAGAGAGGTAGACAACCAGACAGCTAAACAGACAGACAAATCTTAAATAAATGTTAGCGAACCGCCAAGAGAATCGTGGACAAACGAGTCACGAGACAAAACACAACGCGTTTCGACCTCTTAGGTCTTCTTCAGGCAAGACACAAAAACAAATAATACAACACACAACACCTGCCAACCTTGCGCGCTGAAGAGTGAAGAGATCGAAACTTGAGTACCAAATTCGTTCATTTTCGTTGTATTATTTGTTTTTGTGTCTTGCCTAAAGAAGACCTAAGAGGTCGAAACGCTTGTGTTTTGTCTTGTGACTCGTTTGTCCACGATTCTCTTGGCGGTTCGCTAACATTTATTTAAGATTTGTTTAGATTTTTTTGCGCCTGCGTCGTCCACTTTGCAACTAGACAAACAGAGAGACAGACAGACAGAGACAATGACAGTGACGGAAAGACAGACACAGGGAGAAGACACTTGACTGATCGACCGACAACGTGAAATGCCAAACGGCAGAAATCGCTCGTCAGCCCGGCCCGTCTCTTACCCCATTGAAACACACACAACCATGTTTGCCAGGGATTTGTTGCTTCCAGGAAAAACAAAAACAAACAAACAAAAAAAAAAAAAAAACCAAAAAAAAAAAAGCCAATACGCCAAACAAACAGGAATCGAGACGCCAAGCCAGTCTAAGAATCTTCATTTATTTGACGACCCTTTTTCACTTGTTGCTGCCGACGGTGATATCCAAACTTGTATTGGTTGCTGTGTAGGTGTCCTGGATCTTATTGGTTGTTGTGTAGGTATGCTGCATTTCATTGGTTGTTGTGTAGCTATGCTGGATTTTATTGGTTGTTGTGTAGGCATCCTGGATCTTATTGGTTGTTGTGTAGGTATACTGGATTTTATTGGTTGTTGTGTAGGTATGCTGCATTTCATTGGTTGTTGTGTAGGTATGCTGCATGCTGCATTCATTGGTTGTTGTGTAGGTATGCTGGATTTCATTCGTTGTTGTGTAGGTATGCTGCATTTCATTGGTTGTTGTGTAGGTATGCTGCATTTCATTGGTTGTTGTGTAGCAATGCTGGATTTTATTGGCTGTTGTGTATGTATACTGGATCTTATTTGTTTGTTGTTGGTAGGTATTCTGGATTTTATTGGTGTTTGTGACTGGATCCTTATTGGTTGTTGTGTAGGTATGCTGGATCTTATTGGATGTTGCGTAGATATGCTTGATTTTGTTGGTTGTTTAGTAGGTATGCTAGATCTTATTGTTGTTGTGTAGGTATGCCGGATCTTATTGGTTGTTGTACAGGTATGTCGGATCTTACTGATTGTTGTCCAGGTACGCCGGATCTTATTGGTTGTTGTCTAGGTATACTGGATCCTTTGTTTTCTGGTTACGATTGCTGGTACTCTTAACTACATTTATGTACAGCTGATGGTATATCCTGCTTATTCCAGACTCTCTCTCTCTCTCTCTCTCTCTCTCTCTCTCCTCTCTCTCTCTCTCCTCTCTCTCTCTCTCTCTCTCTCTCTCTCTCTCTCTCTCTCCTGTGTGTGCCTTCAGAGAAATAAGAGAGAGAGAGAAAGGGAAAGAGAGATAGACAGCCAGACAGCTAAACAGACAGACAGACAGAAACACAGACAGAGACAATGACAGTGACGGAAAGACAGACACAGAGAGAAGACACTGACTGATCGACCGACAACGTGAAATGCCAAACGCAGAAATCGCTCGTCAGCCCGGCCCGTCTCTTACCCCACTGAAACACGTACAGCCATGTTTGCCAGGGATTTGTTGCTTCCAGGATAAAAAAAAAACAAACAAATAAAAAAAAAAGCCAATACGCCAAACAAACAGGAATCGAGACGCCAAGCCAGTCTAAGAATCTTCTTTTATTTGACGTCCCTTTTTCACTTGTTGCCGCAGACGGTGATACCAAACTTGTATTGGTTGCTGTGTAGGTATCCTGGATCTTAATGGTTGTTGTGTAGTTATACTGGATTTTATTGGTTGTTGTGTAGGTATGCTGGATTTTATTGGTTGTTGTGTAGGTATGCTGGATTTTATTGGTTGTTGTGTAGGTATGCTGTATGATGCATTTATTGGTTGTTGTGTATGTATGCTGCATTTCATTGGTTGTTGTGTAGGTATGCTACATTTCATTGGTTGTTGTGTAGGTATGCTGGATTTCATTCGTTGTTGTTGTGTAGGTATGCTGCATTTCATTGGTTGTTGTGTAGGTATGCTGCATTTCATTGGTTGTTGTGTAGCTATGCTGGATTTTATTGGTTGTTGTGTAGGTATGCTGGATCTTATTGGTTGTTGTGTAGGTACGCTGTATTTCATTGGTCGTTGTGTAAGTATACTGGATCTTATTGGTTGTTGTGTAGGTATTCTGGATTTTATTGGTTGGTTGTTGTATAGGTATTCTGGATTTCATTGGTTATTGTGACTGGATCTTATCGGTTGTTGTGTAGGTATGTTTGATTTATTGGTTGTTTAGTAGGTATGCTAGATTTTATTGGTTGTTTGTTCAGGCATGCCGGATCTTATTGGTTGTTGTCTAGGTATGCTGGATCTTTTTGTTTCTGATTAAGATTGTTGGTACTGTTTAAATGCATTCATGTACAGCTGATGGTATATCCTGCTTTATCCAGCCCCCCCCCCCCCCCCCCCCCCCCCCCCCCTCTCTCTCTCTCTCTCTCTCTCTCTCTCTCTCTGGTCACTATATTACGTTGTGTAGTAAGATTGAAATATTGCTTTTTGAAAGGAAAAGAATGCGTGGTGTCTTTTAAAACGCCAATGAAAAAGTTATCAGAACATGTTTATGGCAAATGTTGTCGAGTCATAGTGTAAGTGTAAAATGTTGCTAGTAACTATCCTACATATGTGCTGCCAGCAAATCTTCTTTTATGGTAAATAAGATATTCTCCACATTTCTCAGCTCAAGCGCTGGAGTAAGACAAGTTGGTAATCTTTCACTAATACTGTTCACGTTGCTTTTGTGTGTAGTAGTACTTCAGTTTCACGTCTGTTCACAAATGTGATATTAGACGAAGAGAGAGAGAGAGAGAGAGAGAGAGAGAGAGAGAGAGAGAGAGAGAGAGATGCATAAGTATTTGTGACTATGTAAGTGTATGCATAATGTATTTATCTAAGTGCATATAGATGTCCCTCTAAATGTCCCTACAACATACCTGCAAATAATCTTAAAGTAAAATGCTTAACTGGACTACAAATTAAAGAAAAAAACAACATTGAAGGCAAACTTTAAGTTTGAAAAAACATCACACAAAGACATGCCTGATAATGGTGGTAAATGAGCTTGAAGAGGTAAACAGTCAAACAGCAGATGCTCGCTAGTAAGTCTTCGTTCTCCACAAATACATTTTGCTTCGTGTGTATGCTTAGTCCTTAAAGCATCAAGCTTGTGTGTGTGTGTGTGTGTGTGTGTGTGTGTGTGTGTGTGTGTGTGTGTGTGTGTGTGTGTGTGTGTGTGTGTGTGTGTGTGTGTGTGTGTGTGTGTGTGTGTGTGTGTGTGTGTGTGTGTGTGTGTGTGTGTGTGTGTGTGTGTGTGTGTGTGTGTGTGTATGTGTGTGTGCGAGTGTGTGTGGTGTGAGTGTGTGTGTGTGTGTGTGTGTGTGTGTGTGTGTGTGTGTGTGTGTGTGTACTCTGCTTGGAGGGTGGGGTGTATAATGTGTGTGTGTGTGTGTGTGTGTGTGTGTGTGTGTGTGTGTGTTGTGTGTGTGTGTGTGTGTGTGTGTGTGTGTGTGTGTGTGTGTGTGTGTGTGTGTGTTGATAATATGAACGACTGTTGATCACGACTTAGTGACATTACAAGATAAGTATCGAGACAAAGAAAACTTAAACGAGAGAAAAGGGCTGCAACGTTAACTGGTCAACGCTGACCATGCAGACCTACAGAAAGGTCTGGACTGAAAAGGAATTAATGTGTTGGATGCCAGAACATGGAAAGCTGGCATGCCTTGAGAAAGGGGGTGGGGTGTGTGTGTGTGTGTGTGTGTGGGGGGGGGGGGGGGGGGGGGGGGGGGGGGTGGGGGGGGGGAGGGGGGGTCGTACCTTTCGTACTATGAGGGAGAAAAACTAACGTTAAAAGTGTGTTTTTTTTTCATCTGGGATATAAGCTTTATTGTTTGATAACTGATGGAGCATTGCCCAGTGTGATATTTCTATGACTGTGTCTCTCGAGAGAAGAAGTTTAGAAAATAGCCAAATGAATTTTCTTGTCGATTTGGTTATTGATACCCCCCCCCCCCCCCCCCCCCCCCCCCCCCCCCCCCCCCCCCAGTTTAACCAGTTCTCACAAACAGATGTGCGATTGGAGTTTTTCTGACACTTCGGACAAAACTACAGTTCAACGTTAAGTGGGGCGGAAGACCTACAAGGTCCAAGGAGGTTAAGATTGGGGGGGAGAGATCATCACCATTATCGTGATGATGCCAGCTCTGTCCCTCCCTCTCGCGGCAGACCCATCAGCAGGGAATATGCGGTGGTTCTGTAGTGAAATCGTTGACCGCCAGCCATGCCAACATTCCCTAAAGCTTGTGTAACTGCAGGCGAGAGCCTCGCTCGAGTGACAGCTTTTGCACTCCTTTTTTTGACACTCCGCGAGGTAGACCACTTTACAGGCGCGGCATGGCACAACGAAGGTCATCTTTCCATCGGGGCAAAGGTGAAGGTCGTGTGCTCTCCTGCGGATATGATTTTTTCTCTCGGATTTTTTTTTTTTTTCAACCAAGATCAAAACTAGTCCTTGATTTCAGATTGTGTGTCACACATGACTCTGCCTAAATCAACCTTGATCACTCCCAGTTGAATAAAAAAAAAAATGTTGGATGGCTTTGTGTATCGTTTCTCGCTTGTAAAATGTACTGCTTAAAAAACGTCACTGTTTCTGCATGCAGAGAGTGACAGTGATCTATGTTCTTTTGCCTTTTAATTACATTCGAATGATTTTTGTTTCACATACAGATGATCCGTCTACACACAGAGTGAAAAACAATAAAAACAGCGTATTTATGATTCTACCTGCAGTTTAGCACTCTTCGTTGAATCACAGAATTAGAACACCGTAAATAACAATGAATAAAACAACAACGTAGAGAAGTGCCGGAGTGAGAAATGAGTTCTGCATCCGAGTTCTGTGACCTCTTGATCTCGCTATACAGTGCTTTCTCGCAAGATCCTTTGGTGTGACCATAGATTGACGAGACAAGTGAAGGGAGGTCGTTCAAAAACAAAGTCTCGGTCTTCTGCTTTCGCTTCGAGCGAGAGTCTCACCTGGAGCGACGAGAGCTTTAAAGTGTCGTTGTGCCAATGTCTGGGCCCTGGTATTTACCGGACAGGAAGAAATCTTTTCTTTTCTTTCTTTCTGCGTACGCAGGCTGATACTCCTGCGGACACTGCCTGTATAGACAAGCAGTGGATTTTTGTGTGTATGATCGTTTTTTTTTGTTTTTTTTTTTTTTTGTTTTTTTGTTTTTTTTTATCCCGCCATTAAGGCAACCATACTCCATCTATGTGTAACGTATCATCCATACCAACGGCCAAACTGGCCTTCTCTTCCGAAAGTTGGGGATGGGATTTGACGTGTGGGCAAGATGTTGTGCGTGCCTTCACACACGGAACCTCGGTTTATAGTCTCATTCGAAGGACTGTATGGGGAATGGAGTCAGACCAAGGTTAACTCCGAGGGAAAAATCCCTTCTGTACCGAAATTCGAACCCGCACCCCAGGATCACGAGTCCGGCGCTCTTCCAACTGAGCTATTCCGACCCCCAGGAAGAAATCAATATGATGGCTACTCCCTGACGACCTTGACGAAAGAACTCACTTGGGTTTTGGTCATTTGCCCCCGTACACGTAGCAAATAATGCCCAGCAACACGCACGCAACTTGAGACTTCTTCATGATGTCCGGGCCAAGCAGAACACTGGTAAGCCGGATTGAAAAAAATCTATATCTATCAGGGATCTGTCCGTTTGCAAGCATGCGCTTAACGGATATTCTAAATGAGGAAATACTGCACATTGTCTTCGTGTCATTCATACACACGTTACATATCATACATCAGATCAGGTGCTGATAACTTTATCGACAGTTTGGAACCAGTTCAAGATCGATTTGGTGCCCAG
>JADBJO010005847.1:69326-71826 GCA_016801955.1 Conus betulinus
AAAAAGAGAGGTTGTCTGCCGCGAGTGCAGACAGTCCGGCCATAAGCGCGGGGATCCTCTGTGCCAGTTTTCTGTTTCAGGGACTCCGGTCGAGGACAGAGAGAGGACACACCCGGAGTGGGTAATATCGTGCCAACGGACAGCGACCAGCCGACGACAGCACACAACGGGAGGACCGCGCAGCCAGAGGCAGGCCCAGCGAGCGTCAGGCCACGCTCTCTGCCTCCCTGCAGCTGGAGAGCCTGTCCCGGAGCAGGTCGGAGACCCCGAAACGCCGGCGATCCAAGGAGGGGTCCAGCCCAAAAGAGGTAGCGGGGAGGGGTAAGCACCCGAAAAAGGACAGTGGTAAATCCACTCGTCAGGCTCCCCGCAGTACAAACGCTGAGGTAAGCGACCAGTGTGGGTAGACGCCCGGCTTCATAGGACAGACCTCATGGTTTCGGCTCGCTTGGATTACGGACATTGAGTAAGGATTTCGGAAAATGTGTAGTAGTGTAATATCTGTATAATACTTCCAATGGACAAAATACGGATATGTTCTTTGAATGTAAGAGGTCTGAGAAACAAATTTAAAAGAGCCGCTATTTTTCGTTATTTAAAAAGTAATAAAATTGATATTGCCTGTTTACAGGAAGCCCATGTAACCGAGAATGATGCGTTGCTATGGGAAAAAAACAGTGGGGAGGGAAATTGTTTTACAATGATGAGGGTACGAAAAGGAGTCAAGGTGAGATTATTCTAATAGCAAAAGATTTTGATGGTAACGTAGATGTTGAACTGGCTCTAGAGAGAATCTTAGTCGTTTCAGTCAAAAGTGAACTTTATGACTTTAAATTGGCAAATATATATGCTCCTAATAAAATGAACGATAAATCAGCTTTCATGACAAAGTTACAGGAAACGTGTGCTGAATATAGTGAGCAAAATTTTTTGTTGCTTGGTGATTTTAATTGTGTTATGAAGAACAGTCTTGATATTATTACGGGTCAATGTCATCACGAGTCAGAAGTAAAAGAGTTAAAAATGTAGTAAGAAATTTGAATCTGACAGACATCTGGAGAGTTTTTCATATTGAGAAAAAGATTTCTCCTGGGAGCAAGAATAACCCTTTCATTGCTCGGCGTTTGGACTACTGTTTTGTGTCAGAGGAAATGCTACCCTTGTGTGTTTCGTGTGAACTCACCACGGTTGCGCATTCAGATCACAAAGCTGTCATAACGGAGCTAAACAACGGTAATTTTGAAAGAGGTCCAGGATACTGGAGATTTAACAATAGTTTTTTAAAAGATACTAAGTTTGTGGCAAAGATGAACGATTTATTAGACAAGCATCTCAATAATTCTTCCGATGATGTGTCTTATATACGAAGGTGGGATCTATGTAAAGTTGAAATTCGTACTTTTTGTACTGAGTATGGAAAATTACTAGCATGCAAAAGAAGAAATCGTGAATATCGTCTGAACGCACAGCTAATGGAAAAAGAAAAGGCATTAGTCAGTAATCCCTCTGATGTAGGGGTGCAGAAGAAACAGTATCTTAGTCTAAAACAAGAAATAGAGTTGTTGCAGGTTGAGAGAACGAGAGGAGCGCAAATTAGAGCAAGAGTTAAATGGATTGAAGAAGGTGAACGGAATACAAAATATTTTTGCAATCTGGAAAAGGCTAGAGGAAAGAAGAAAGTAATAACGAGATTAACTAAAGATTCAGGTGAGATAATTACAATCAGACAGAAATTTTGCAAGAACAAGTCTCATTTTATAGGAAACTTTATAATCAAGAAACTGTTGAAAAAGATGTTAGGGGTGCAACAAATACATTTATGGAAAATGAAAGCTTTCCAAGACTAGATGCTAATGAAGCTGTTTCATGCGAGGGCATGGTGACAGAGGAGGAAATGACAAGCGCTCTGAAGAATATGAGAAATGGATCTGCCCCCGGCAATGACGGACTGACAATAGAGTTTTATAAACTTTTTTGGAATAAGATATGTAAAACACTTACTCGGTCGTTCACGGAAGCTTTTCATGTTGGTAAACTGTCATATTCTCAAAGATATGGTGTGATAACTCTGCTACATAAGGGAAAAGATTTAGATAGAGACAAATTAAACAACTGGAGACCAATCACGTTGACTAACAGTGATACAAATTATTAGCCAAAGTCTTAGCGTTAAGACTTGGACGAGTCATCACTAGCTTGGTAAATGAAGATCAGGTAGGTTACATCAAAGGTAGAAACATCGCAACAGTCATAAGATCGATTGATGACGTAATCAATTACCTAAATAAAACTAATAGAGCCGGCTTTTTGCTGGCTATTGATTATGCAAAAGCATTTGATTCTATATCAAAGAGTTTTCTGCTGAAAGTGTTTGACATGTTTGGTTTTGGACCAGATTTTAAAAAGTGGGTGTCTATTTTGATAAACGGAAACATGACCTCTGTAAATCACGGAGGTTGGATTTCCGAGCCCTTTGATGTGAAATGCGGAAATAAGACAA
>JADBJO010005847.1:84326-89326 GCA_016801955.1 Conus betulinus
TGTGTTTATTGTTATTGACGTTGTTTATCTCTGTGTCTTCGTATTTAAGTCGATAGATAGTGTAGAATGTTTTGTATTTCTTTTTTTCCTTTTAACTCTGTAATGAGTTACTGAGGAGCCACACTCTATCGCAGAGCACCAGATTCCTTCAAATCTGTTGCCTAGGTGACAGACTGGAGACTCTGCAAATGGTTTCCCTGTCTATTCTGAAATGTTGCCAGACCATCTCTCTCTCTCTCTCTCTCTCTCTCTCTCACACACACACACACACACACACACACACACACACACACACACACACACACACACACACACACATTCACACACACGCATTCACTGACACAGAAACGCAGACACACAGACACAACCAAACACCTGGTAAGTGAACTTTTGAACGGTTCCTAGCTTCAGACACTTGTACCGAAAGCTCAAGGTGATGCCTTCTCCAGCCTGTCCTTGTGGGCAGGAAGAACAGTCAGCGGAACATGTGCTCCAAAAAATGCCCATGACATGAACAGCCAGGGAGAGAGTTGTGGCCAACAGAGACAGCTCTGATGACGAAGCTCTACGGCAGTCTACAAGAGCTGGAGAAAACGGCACTATTCATCTCAAGGTCCGAACTGACCGTGCGGACCAAGGTGCTCGCAACGAAGAAGAAGAAGCTTCAGTCCAAGGCTAATCACCTCAGTGTTAGTGGTATAGCTGGCTGTCCACTTGCAGTTCTTGGCGTTGATTTCTATGCCATATCTTGTCGATGTCTCGCCCAGTCGTTGAACCAGGTCGATGAATTCTGGATCACTACCCACCTTGCCATCGATTTCGTCTGCTGAGGGAAAGTTCGAGACAGTTCTTCCTCCAGTGTTGTCTGTGCTGCTGATCTTCAAGCACGGCAATCATGATGCGTTCCAGGAATGCGTTGAAAAGTGTGGGTGATAGAAGGTAGCTCTGACAGACTCCTACCGAAGTATAGAACCACTCATTTTCACCGACAGCACGCTTTGAGAATACCGCACTGGTCATGATAGAGTATAGTTGCTAGAGGTTGTTGATCAGCTTTGGACCGATGTAAATTTTTTTTCTTTCCGGCCGGTCGTACCTCCTGCCTGACTTTGATGAATGCCTTTGTAAAGTCTGTGAGTACATGGTGGAACATTCTCTGATTACGGTGGTTTTTGGTCAAGGATAGGCAGGTTAGAGATCTGTGAGACAGCATCTTCGGGATCCAGCCTGTTCTTCTGCAGCAATATCATTCCCAATCAGCTTCAGTCTCTTTAGTATGATTTTGAGTGTGTGGGTATAAGGAGCATGTTACTGAACAACAAACGAGGAAGAAAAGACAAGTGACGGTTTGGGTAAAGCAAAAAATAATCATTAGAGATGCAAGTACATCATGGAAAAAGAAAATGAAGAGTACCTACAATCAGCGCATCATTACTACAGTGCTTCGCAGCCCCTGCACCGGCAATCTACAGGGAGTGTCAACGTAAAGTCGTCACGAGGCAACCAACCAGAGGAGACACTGCCCTACTGCTGAGTCGCTTTGATGTTGTTCAATGGTGCCTAAACAGGGCATCCCCTACAAATCACCGGCCAACGACAGTAGTTGTTTGGTTGCAGACCCCACGCGAGTAAGCTCCCCTTTCTGAGGGCGCCAGCACATGTATTCAGCGACTGTCACCACGAACTTGACGACACCGGTGACTTTGACACAAACTCACCAAAAGGCATAGACATAAAGATGACATTGAGACTGAGGTCACTATGGGCGTAGGGCACGAAACGTGACAGACTTCAAGATTTGGTGGTTTTTTTTTTTTTTTTTTCTCGCTGATCGATGAGGATGGGGATGATGAAGATGATGCTACAGAGATCCAGTGATGGTCTGAGACTGCGTGACAGGGCTGCACTATACGCTTGTTTTCATGATTTATCAGTCAGGCCTGAGAGACACAAACACCTGCTGTGTTGATCAGAAAGTTTGAGCAACACTCTCAGACACCCGTCTATTCGTGCATGGAACTCGACGGTGTGATTCCAGTCTTCCCTGTGGGAATCATACCAAACTCAACTCTGGACAGAAACCGGTCATGTGCCGAAAATCTCATGAAAAGAAATAACTCTATGGGAATCGAACCCACGAACTCCGAGCCAGTAATCCGCAACGCTACCCACACTGCGGCTGATGCTCTCAAAAATGAAGTAAATATAGACTTTCTGTTTCCATGGCAACACAAGACAGCTGTGAAGACAGGCACACCAAAACAAACGAAATGAGTAGAGTGATGATTCACAACACAGAAACCTTCGCCGTAAAAGATGGGTTCGAATGGGTGAAAAGAACTTAATGTATGCCTACGAGAATAAAAAAAAAGAATTGACATCTTTCGAAACGAAAGTACATACACGGTAGGTAATGCTGAAACGTTCAGTCTTTTGAAAGGCTTGACCAAGATAACGAGAGAGAGAGAGAGAGAGGGAGGGGGAGCAGACAGACAGAGACAGGAGAGACAGAGAGAAAGAGACAGACAGACAGACAGAGAGAGAGAGAGAGAGAGAGACAGACAAACAGACAGACAGACAGAGAGAGACAGACAGACAGACAACACAGACAGAGAGACAGACAGACAGACAGACAGACAGACAGAAAGAGAGCGAGAGAGAGACAGACAGACACGACAGACAGAGTCTCGGGAATGGAGACAATGTTCGTTTCTTGGTTTCTTTCCTTCCGTCATGTTTTTCTTCCTGCATTCTCTCTTTCTTCCTGTTGTTCTATTTCTTTTTTCCTCCAACCTCTTTGCTACGATGGACACAAGGAATCAAAATGGAGGCTGTGTGAAGCAATAAGTTTCAAGACGTGAGGACGTGGGAATGTGAACGTTTGGTTCCGTATTTATGCCCCATATCCCGCTAACTTCACCAGGGGCAGATCTGATGTAGCCTGCCTTTGTCCTTTGCACCGGTATCGGCTGTCTTTTCGGGGTCAGATTCAGGACGGATTTCTAGTTCAACGCGTCCATGTTTGTCAACCTCAGTCATGGTGGGGAATAATTAGTCATTATGCTGTCAGAAATTTTGATTTTTTTTGTCACTTATTAGGACATATCTTTTGATCGAACTGACGGCCGTCTGGCTCGTTGATAATCCAGTCTCATTGAAGCCAGTGAGCGTGTTAATTACACCGCCACAGTGGGCAGGATTCGACTGGCCGACGCTTGCCAATCAAGACCGGCCACCCTCTGCTCAACGGAAGTGCGCTTCCATTTCCGTTTCCGTCTTAGGACTGGGATGTCGTACAAAAGCCTGTGGTCCAATTTAGTTTGCTCGAGGTAGCGCCGGTAAGTGCAGATCTTTCCAAGTACAGGGCACTCTGTGTAGGCTCGTTCAACTTCAGTTATGAAGGTGGAGACTGACTTTGCTTTAAAAGGAGGGCTAGACAGTGGTGTTTAGTGATCATTCTGTACGTTTCCCAAAACCTCGTCTGAATGTTTTGCCGGCTGCAGAGCACATATGTCATGATAGAACTGTACACAAGATACAATTTCAGTGGAGTTTTTTCCCCCTTCGTCATGTAAAGAATACAGATGTGTCTATTCATGGCTGTGACTAGTAAAAAAAAAAGTTTTAGCCCTATAACTCGATAGACTTTTAGAAATTTTGTCACCTGATTCAGACTCGCGAGGAAAAGTTCGCTCAAATTTAGGTCACGACAGTGAGCAGATCACGTTGTATTTCAATTGAGCTCGATTTTAAAAAAAAATCAATGACAACCACATCGAAACCTGATTTTAGACATTTAACAGATAAGATGCCAACTATCGGTCGGCTGCTTTTTGTCGTCTAGTGTCCCTGTTCAAGAAGGATAACTCCAGAACAAGACCTTTAATCCTGGTCCATCTCAGTGTTTTTCTTTTGACAAGTTTTAGCAATGATGAGCACACTGTATGTTCACATTGCTCTTTTGTGTCATTTCTTGGTAATTCACGGTAGGTCTAGTCTCCCTATAACAAAGATTCTTGCTATACATTACTTTTACAACATGCCACTTCTTATTTTACAATGCTACACAATTCTGATCCTTTTGTTGATTAGGATACAAACGTGCTTGCCCGAAGGGACCACGATTCAGTGGTTCTAGAAATGTCGGCAGATGACGCATCTCTCTCTCTCTCTCTCTCTCTCTCTCTCTCTCTCTCTCTCTCTCTCTCTCTCTGTGTGTGTCTGCTAAATTTCACATGCCAATGTAACTCCATTGACTTTAGTTTGATTTTGATGTGGGATGTTATACTTATTTTTGCGTGTTGTCCTTATGTTATTTGCTTTGATTCACTCATGAGAACGTGTATCCATTGTATACAGGCCGGTGGCCTTACAATTAAAGTTTCCGAGTTCCGAGTTCTCTCTCTCTCTCTCTCTCTCTCTCTCTCTCTCTCTCTCAGTAAACTGACAAATCAACCGATCTGTCCTCCGGTCACTAAAAAGAGCCATAGAACTTTGACCAAAACGCCTCAAGAAGGTCGACAGCAGGGCACCAGATCAACCTGAATTTGATGAACTCAACAGTGCTGACACGAAGTCTTTCTCTTATTTCGAACGAATAGGAAGTGTGATAAGCAAACAAGAGAGCCTGTTTGTGGGCATTGGATTTACTTGTGAAGAAAACACGGGACAGCAGAACAGAAAGGCAGAGAGCAGGTGGACAAGAAAGAGACTGTTTTGTGTAGACACAAATGTAAACAATACTCAAAGAGACTGGTGTGTGTGTAGACACAAATCTAAACCACACTCAAGAATCTGGTATGTGTAGACACAAATCTAAACCACACTCAAAGAATCTGGTATGTGTAGACACAAATCTAAACCACACTCAAAGAGACTGGTATGTGTAGACACAAATCTAAACAACACTCAAAGAGACTGGTATGTGTAGACACAAATCTAAACCATACTCAAAGAGACTCGTGTGTGTGTAGACACAAATCTAAACAACACTCAAAGAG
>JADBJO010005847.1:105857-108357 GCA_016801955.1 Conus betulinus
CTAGCCTTGAGATTCTTTTCCCTTCTGAACTTATTACCTGCGGGATTTGTAAGTTCACAATTATTTTTTTCTAATTAATGCTCAAAGACAGGTTACATCCAATACAGCAATTCGCAACAGTTATGTCCGGGGCCTTTTCTGTTAGGGTCAGCAGTACGTAGACTCGACACCAGTAATGAACTTTAACTTAATCCTTTAAATCCCCCAGGATACACAGGGCTGTGCGAACACTCTTCCCACAGGCTCGGTCCTGAGCTGACCTGTCCATCTGGACCTAGTTGATTCTGTTTGCCCCGGAGAACCAAGCCTCGCTCTTTATCTAGTCTTTACCCTTCGATCTCTCTGGCTACGTTGGCACCACCAGGACTTCAAGCTCCCGCCGCCGTATAGCTCTAAGAGCTCAGTACGGTGCCGGTTTAATTGCTTTCTCTGTGAAGTCTGCTCTCGCTTCTGAGCGCAGAGGTGTCGGTGCCAAACGGCACCGGGCCAGAACAGTATCCTTCTATCGTCATGGCGCTCCAGCAGAGATGAGACCCAGGCGCCGTGGAATAATACCATCAGGTCCTGGTCAGTCAGTTTTGATCAGAAGGGAAATCTTCCACAATATGCGTTTGGTCGTTGACCCGTTGAATGGGTTTGTTTCTCAGTAGTGTTCATTGTGTAAAGTGTAATATTTGCTACGGTAAACACTATTTTTAATATCTGTTCAGTTAGTGCTTTCATGTCGTTTTGTTACATTAGAAATATCGTTTTCTAAACCAACGTGCATCAATCAATGACTTTTTTTAATCAACATGAAGCAGCATTATTCAACTGCACAAAAGTAGAAGCGTTTGTTTCCTAACTTTAAGGTTTGTTTTCAGCTAATTATTTGAAATATAATATAACCACTGTAAATACAGTTTTCAGTGTTTGCACAGTTAGTGCTGTCTTCTTCTCGTTTTGTTTCGTTGGCATTTCATTTCCCAAACTGACGTGTATTAATAAATAGTTTGTTCGCAATGAAGCAGCACGCTTCAACCCCGCATCGTTGAAGCGTTTGTTTCCTGACTTAAAGGGTTTTTTTTTCAGTGATGTTAATCGTGTAAAGCATAATAGAGCCATTGTAAAGACGTGTTAATGCCTGTCCAGTTAGTTGTTTACTTATCGTTTCGTTTTTTTAGGAATTTCATTTCCTTAACTGACATGCGTCAATCAATGATTGTTTTTTTCTCACCAAAGCAGCTCTATTCAACAGCGCAAAAGTCCGAGCGTTTGTTTCTCGGCCCAGGGGAATGTGTTGGATACAGGTATTTGTTTAGGTTTGAATATTTGATGCGGTGGTGTTTTGAATCTCAAATGTGTTTGATACAGGTGTATGTTTAGGTTTGAATATTCGATTTGTGCTGTTTTGAATCTCAAATATGTTCGATACAGGTATTTATTTAGGTTTGAATATTTGATGTTGTGCTGTTTTGAATCTCTATCTGCTCGGTGGTATTTCGTTGTGTTGCATGTTTTACGTTTTCCACATTTTTTAAAACTTCCCTAAAACACTGGCTTTACGTGATAGCAAGCGCATTTTTCGCCCTATATTTCAGATTTAAACTATAGGTTGTAGATGTGCAGCCTTCAGATTTGAACTATAGGTTGTAGATGTGCAGCCTTCAGATTTGAACTATAGGTTGTAGATGTGCAGCCTTCAGATTTGAACTATAGGTTGTAGATGTGCAGCCTTCAGATTTGAACTATGGGTTGTAGATGTGCAGCCTTCAGATTTAAACTATAGGTTGTAGATGTGCAGCCTTCAGATTTGAACTATAGGTTGTAGATGTGCAGCCTTCAGATTTGAACTATAGGCTGTAGATGTGCAGCCTTCAGATTTGAACTATAGGCTGTAGACATGCAGCCTTCAGATTTGAACTATGGGTTGTAGACGTGCAGCCTTCAGATTTGAACTATAGGTTGTAGACATGCAGCCTTCAGATTTGAACTATAGGTTGTAGACGTGCAGCCTTCAGATTTGAACTATAGGTTGTAGACGTGCAGCCTTCAGATTTGAACTATAGGTTGTAGACGTGCAGCCTTCAGATCTGAACTATAGGCTGTAGATGTGCAGCCTTCAGATCTGAACTATAGGCTGTAGATGTGCAGCCTTCAGATCTGAACTATAGGCTGTAGATGTGCAGCCTTCAGATCTGAACTATAGGCTGTAGATGTGCAGCCTTCAGATCTGAACTATAGGCTGTAGATGTGCAGCCTTCAGATTTGAACTATAGGTTGTAGATGTGCAGCCTTCAGATTTGAACTATAGGTTGTAGATGTGCAGCCTTCAGATCTGAACTATAGGCTGTAGACGTGCAGTCTACCTTGACACTAACACGACTGACGCAGCGTGGGATGGGGCACATGAAGACAACACGAAGACAATAGGAATGTTCCTTGCTGCTAGAACTAGGGTGAGACCAGCTTGCACAGTGAAGCGCCCGCAGGTGGAAATCTAAACAAATTGTAAAAATGA
>JADBJO010005847.1:113357-118357 GCA_016801955.1 Conus betulinus
CAAGATGGTCTGTGTGTCCCAACAAAAAAATTTCCTCATTCACTCAGACAGGTCTTTAACTCCAAACATAAAGATTTCCTCATTCACTCAGACAGGTCCTTAACTCCAAACATAAAGATTTCCTCATTCACTCAGACAGGTCTTTAACTCAATCGAGTCTTGCCGGAAGCGGGTTTCCGACACTGTTCACATCGCTTGAAGACATGCCGGACGCATGCTTCCGACACAGTTTGACGATTTTTAAATCATACCGCTTTTTATTTAAGGGCAATAAATCTCCTTTCAGGGACAGCCTAGGGCCTTTTTTGCAGTTGCTTCCCTTAGACCGTTCTTCGTGTATTCTGTAGTAGTTTTATAAGGATTTGAGTTGTTTGTCCTACTCTCAGTTCCCGCGATCGCACGATTTTGAACACGATCATACGATTTTGAATGGATCAAGCATTTTGTGGTCAAATACTTGTTTTATGCATGTCGAGTGGGAGTACCCCTGACCGGGGGGGGGGGGGGGGGGGGGGGGGGGGGGGGGGGGGGGGGGGGGGGGGGGCTTCTTACATAGGTATTGTGCAGTGGCAGAAACAGAGCGAGCACTCAAACCTCACACCACCAGACCACAAGAGGAAGTTTCAACAAAACTTTGATTTACACCCGTTCACTCGCACTAGTACTCCAGACGGGGTAGGGACTCTACTAAAGAAGAGAGAAGATAGCCGAGAGAGAGAGAGAGAGAGAGAGAGAGAGAGAGAGAGAGAGAGAGAGAGAGAAGTGGGGCATAGAAGAAGGCACTACCCAGAACTAGCTGTCAGGGGACAAAGTAAACTGAAAAGAACAACAAAAAAAAAAAAAAAAACACCCAAATACCCCAGGATCCCGCGACTATTCCAACCTAACCCGCTACAAGGACATTCAGCAGAATGACGGAAGAGAAAGATAGTTCTAGAAACAACGCTACATCCAACAGGACCTACACAGCGAGGACTCAGTGACAGCCTTTAAACACACACACACACACACACACACACACACACACACACACACACACACACGCACGCACGCACGCACGCACGCCAGACCCACATTCATGCCACACGAAACGGTAACTTAACTCAAAGAGTCCATGACTGAGGAGGTTCGCAGAGGGAGGTGGATTTTGTAGAGAGGTGAAGGAACGTTTGTTGGCTGGTCTCCTGGTTAGAGGTGAAGCAGGTGTCCCAGAGAAGGAGGCGAAGAGTTCACCACCGCCAGTTCTCAGGTCTGAACGAAGGCTGGTGCCCGGGGTGAAGGTTGACCGCAGGGTCCGCGGATGCTGTTCACCCACCCGGCCAGCCCAAAGAATGGAAGCTGCAATTGACGGAAAGGGCGAAAAATTCCGCCCTACGGCGGAGATCAGTCTCCAGACGAGGAATCGCCGCCCTGCAGTCCTTGTGGCAGTCAGGGTGTGGCACCGTAGTGGGTCTGGCAGTGCGTCACGGTACCAAGGGTCACAACAGAGTATTAAGGTCAACAGGTCGTTTTTGTCACTACAAAAAGGACAAGATAAGATAATATTGCTTATAGCCCAGCCGACCGTAAAGGGCCATATCAGGGCTGACACCACGTTAAAATCAACTCACAGGTCATTCATTCACACAATTCTTTAAAATACAGCGTCTAAAACTCAACCAAAAGTTTGTTAAAAAATCTTTCCACCGTAAAATCTCAAATCCGATGGAAAATGTTAACGTCTTTCAAGAACTTACAAAAAGGACAAATGAATTAGAATAACTTCTTTCCCTTTTTTTTTTTCTTTTAGTTGACCCCTACTAAGGACAGCTTCCTTAGTCGATAAAAGCTAAAAAAAAAAAAAAAAAAAAAAAAAAAAAAAAATTCATCCACACTTCTGTCACACAAACATATAGGACACAGGACACGAAGAGAACGGACCATGCGTTTCTACAATGGCATAGGTGCATTTCTCGACACCGTCCAGTTTCGTGCTTTCTCCCACGCTTCGGAGCAGTTACACACCAAAAAGACGTGCCTGAGCCAACGGCACATGTAGGGAAGAAAAAAAAAAAAACACCTCTCAACTGTTGAAAGACTAGAAAGCCAAAACGACGCAATATACGTTGCCCAAAACAGAACATATATTTTTAGTTACCAGAATGGCGGATGGGCGAGGTGAAGAACGGTCCACTTCGGATCCAATGAAGGGTGGAAGTCGAAAACTGTGACGGTCCACACTGGAGTGGTTTCCAGGTCAGGGACGACCTAAGGTGCCTTCCAGCTGGCAGGGATAGGGATCCCAGAGGTGACAAGTGGAATTCTTTCCTACCCACCGAAGAGTGAAAGACAGTTCCACGCAACCCACGCCGAAGTGGATTCAGACAGGAAGGCTCCAGCTGGCAGAGATAGAGATCTCTCCGGTCCGTAAGCGAGTGCCACAGCACTAGCCTAACCAGGCTGGCAACAGGTACAACCTGCTCACCTGTGGCACCTGACATCAGCTGATGAACCACGTGAAAAGCGATAAGCATAAGGATCTATGCTGAACACAGGGCCCTATACTGGCCGGCCTAAAAAAAAACGCAACTAGCAGCTAAAGAAGGAAACAATGAAAAAGAAACGAAAAAAAAAGCTTTAAAAGAAAAATGAAGAAAACGTATTGGAGGATGGGAGCGACACGCACGGACGTAACGCACCCGGGGTAACACAAACAGCTCACTAGTCGACACCCGGCCAATGTAGTAAAGAAATCACTGGTAACACTCCAACTTACACTGGGTTTAAAGAGAAACGATTTTTTATCTTTTCATCGAGAAGTATGTACGTCCGTGACGATGCAGTCGTCATAAATATATACTATTCTCTGTAGGTCATACCAAGTGCTCAGAAGCGTAACTGAACTTGTGTGGGAGGATAGAGAGCATGAAGAAGTGGATTACAGTGTGCACAAAAAGTTTTTGTTTCTCTGCAAATATGTGTCATTTTGGATTACTTACATCATGTGAACTGTGTGGAGTCCTCACGGAGGGTAAGCATTTTTGATACATATATTGTTTTTTCTATCCAATGGGTGTATGTTTCATGCTCCTAGGTAAAGTGGTTCATTTTTTAAGATTTTTTTTTTTTAATTGCCAAAATTCGTGTGATCTGAGGGACAAACCGGTCCATTTTGGCTGTGACTTGATTGAGTTATCTCCAAACGTAAGGATTTCCTCAATCATTCACACAGGTCCTCAACTCCAAACGTGAGGATGTCCTCAATCACTCACACAGGTCTTTAACTCCAGTCGTAAGGATTTCCTCAATCACTCACACAGGTCTTTAAGTCCAAACGTAAGGATTTCCTCAATCACTCGCACAGGTCTTTAAGTCCAAACGTAAGGATTTCCTCAATCACTCGCACAGGTCTTTAAGTCCAAACGTAAGGATTTCCTCAATCACTCACACAGGTCTTTGAGTCCAAACGTAAGGATTTCCTCAATCACTCACACAGGTCTTTAAGTCCAAACGTAAGGATTTCCTTTATCACTCAGACAGGTCTTTAAGTCCAAACGTAAGGATTTCCTCAATCAATCAGACAGGTCTTTAAGTCCAAACGTAAGGATTTCCTCAATCACTCACACAGGTCTTTAAGTCCAAACGTAAGGATTTCCTCAATCACTCAAGACTCCCTTTCTGCTCTGTAGGTCATGGCTGGCTGTAACCTGAATCACACTGAACTTCGGAACTTTCTTTGAACTTTTACACTGCTCTGAAATCTGATGGTGGCAACATTGCTCGTACTTGGCTTCCCTGTCATAATTATTGGAATTGGAGGCAATGGGGCGATTGATCATCTTGCCTAAAATGGCACTCAAAAAATAAAATGACCAGATATCTATCTCCTAAACAGGTCTTTAATGAAAAAAAAAATAATTATAATTACAGCAAAGTCTCTCTGGTTAGAGGACTGGAAGACTCAGACGAATAATACATTTTTTTTCAGATCCGTCCCAGCCTAAAACACTTCATAGCATTTGCCATCTTTGTGGCCGTAAAGAAGAAACACTTTCTTAAATAGTACATTTTTTCATATTCACTCGAATCTTGTAAAGACGAAGAGCTTGCATGGTGCGTTACATCAGATAAGCCATTCACAATAAAGCATCAGTTGACAGAGTCTTTGGATGTGCATGACCTTCGACATAAACACTTTACTGCAATCTTCCCAAAACGCTTATTCAGGGATATTCAGTCAGCTGTGAGCTTCTTAAAAAGAAAAACTGTTTTTTCATTTGATTTAAGGTTTGATGGAGAACAGGCCAAGTTTTATGGGATTCGTGCTGGATTTTTTTTTTTGGTTTTTTTTTTCTTTTTCAAGTAGAATCGACTTTGATGATGTGACAGTACTGATATGCAGCCTCTTCCTCCCTCCCTTCCCCATCTCCCCCCTCGCCAACAGAGATTGAAACTGAGCTGACCAGTCTGTTGACATTTACACAGGATCGTTTTTTTTTTTTTTCCAAGGTGATTTGATAAACGTGTAAAATGAATAACTTTCGCGATAAATATAGGTATTTCATGCTATACAGTCCATGTTTTCATGTCGTCGTATAAATGCGTTATAGTTTCACCCAGAAGTAGCACAGCTTAACAGAACGATGGCGACAAGTGTTCAACTGTTGCTGAATGGTACAGGGTTCGATATCCGTATCTGCACGTACATTTCGATCAGTCAGTTCGATGGTTTGTTTTTGTACGGCCATTTTAGATAATACTTTTATAGTGTCAAAAAAAAACATGAACAGTGTTTATATCCTTTCAGCCTTTTGTGGGTGTGGAGAATGATAATAATGGGCAAACGACTGGGTGTGGAGAATGATAATAATGGGCAAACGATTGGGTGTGGTGTGGAGAATGATAATAATGGGGCAAACGACTGGGTGTGGAGAATGATAATAATGGGCAAACGATTGGGTGTGTGGAGAATGATAATATGGGCAAACGACTGGGTGTGGAGAATGATAATAATAATGGGC
>JADBJO010005847.1:125857-128357 GCA_016801955.1 Conus betulinus
TATGTGAATAAGTAAAGAAGTCCATGGCCGTTGGGGCCTTTCAGATTAGAGAGTACGCAACATCATCATCATTATTTTATTTGTCTGATTATATCTATTATAACCTGGATTATTCCTTTACATTGCACACACCCTTCATTGAGAACGCAGCCTTTCTTGAACAGTTTAGTTCTCTCTCTCTCTCCTCGTCTCTCTCCCTCCTCTCTCTCTCTCTCTCTCCTCTCTCTCCCTCCCCCCCCCCACCTCTCTCTCTCTCCTCTCCTCTCCCCCCTCTCTCTCTCTCTCTCCTCTCCCTCTCTCTCCTCCCTCCCTCTCCTCCTCCAGACTCTCTCTCTCTCTCTCATCTCCGTCCTCTCCTCTCTCTCTGGACATGAGATAGCCCCGCCACAAGCCTTTTGTGTGGAACTGATTGTACTTTACTACTGCTCCATTCTCTAACACCACCCTCCAGAAATATAGCATCCGTCTTCACACACTTCCACCTCCAGAAACAATGTTAGAAACTGACCAAATGTTACAAGATTCAAATAAAGGATCACGGTCACATTTGTCTCTTTCAGACTGTTCGTGAACCCTAAAGAAGTTGTCACTTGTGTCCTCAATGGCCTTACAGAAAGAGCGTGGCTTTGTGAGATTGAGGTATTGATCGAGAACTGATTGCAGTTTGGGTGCAGAAATCGGTTTGACGGTACCTTAGAAAATATATACGGTAGAAAAGAAACTCGTGGAGAGCGTGGCAAGCAGAGAGTCCTCAGAAGAGAAGCCCCTTCAAGCAAGTGTTTCGTCGCTGGCCCTTATCTCCTGACACTCTATGGGGGGGTTGGGCCACACCCGGTTTCTGACTCCGGATGTCCCCCTCTGCTGCACCCCCCCTTTTTTTTTTTCCCCTCTTGGGACGAGCCATGGCTGGGATTCGAACCCATGACCCTCTGGACATGCTCATTTTTCCACTTTAATGACTCGCACTTTTTAAGCACTGAGCCACTGGGGCACTCGATATTTGCAGGGAAAGTTTCAGCCTTACGAAGTTCACTTTTGTTCCTCTCTTTGACCAGATGCCCCTTTGACACCTCTGCTCTGCCGCTTTCTGCCATTGCTTTCAGGCTGGGTTTTTTTTTTTTCTTTTTTTTTTTTTTTTTTTTTTTTCCACCTCACAATATACGAATTAATACTAATGTTGACAATGTTGTTGTGCGCTTTTGTGCTTTTATCTTTTCTTGAGTAAGAACCCTGGATTGTCGTCCCTTCCTTGTTTGTGAGAGTCATTTTCCTCGTTGCTGCTGCTGCGTGGCCTGCTGTTCTTCAAGGTCATCAGTGTTGTTCAATGCTGATACCAACCAATGTTTATATCAGCTTTTCTGTCCTTCCTCCGCCCCCCCCTCCCCCTCCCTCCCCTCCCCCCCACCCCCCCCCTCCTCCCTAACTACACTTCCTCTTTTTCGACGTTTTTTCATTCCATTTCTCTTTCCTTTTTTTTTTTTTTTTTTTTTTGCTTTTTTTTTTTCTTTTTTTTTTTTTTTTTTTTTTTTTTTTTTTTTCGCACAAGTGAGAGAGTTCCATTAATATGCGCGCTCTTGCGGGCGCGTGCGCGCGTGTGTATGCGCGCGCGCGCGTGTGTATGTGTGTGTGTGTGTGTGTGTGTGTGTGTGTGTGTGTGTCCGTGTGTGAGCGCGCGCGCGTGTGTGTGTCTGTATGTGTGTCTGTGCGTGTGTGCATGTGTGTGTGTGTGTGTGTGTCTGTGTGTGTGTGTGTGTGTGTATGCGTGTGTTTGTGTGTGTGCGTGTGTGTGTGTGTGTGCGTGTGTGCGTGTGTGTGTGTGTGATTGCAAATGTGTGTGGTTGTGTGTGTGTGTGTATGTGTGTGTGTGTGTGTGTGTGTGTGTGTGTGTGTGTGATGTGTGCGTGCGTGTGTGTTTTGCATGCATAACCAGAGTGTGTAGCTTCATACGTGCGTGTATACATGTTGGGGTGTCTGTTGAAGTTGCTACTTCTGTGGCGTTTTGTCTCATATAGGACGCTCCACACACACACACACACACACACACACACAAACACACACACACACACACACAAACACACACACACACACACACACACAAACACACACACACACACACACACACACACACACACACCACACACACACACACACACACACACAACAGACCAAATGTCAACAAATTAACCTGAAAGCCTATTTCATAGCGCTGGAGAACGATGCGCCAGGATTGAAAGGTCATCTCTCTCTCTCTCTCTCTCTCTCATCACTGTTTATGCTTTTATTTGCAGATGATGTAATCTTGTTCTCTAGTACTGTTGTTGGGGTTGCAAAATCAAATAAATGTTTTAAAAAAGAAGCAGATAGACTTCAATTAAGTGTTAATCTAGAGAAAACAAATATTATTGTCTTTCGGATGGGTGGTTATCTATCCCAGCATGAAAAGTGGTGGTATGGAGATGTAGAAGTAAAAGTAACCAATAGTTACAAATATTTGGGGATG
>JADBJO010005848.1:0-2500 GCA_016801955.1 Conus betulinus
TGCGCCGCGGCGCGGTGGCGCACGCCAGCACACACACTACACACACACACACACACCCTACCCACACACACACACACACCACACACACACCACACTTATCTTAGTGGTGCGGCAACCTCACATCACGGACCGTAGACTGCTGGGAATAGAATACAGATCCCGGTGTGTGTGTTGTGTGTTCTTTGTGTGTGTGTGTTGTGTGTGTGTGTGTGTGTGTCGGGGACTTTAGTGCAAATGAGGAGAAAATTGTTGTGTGTTGTGTGTGTGTGTGCGCCGCGCGCGCGCGCGCGCGTGTTGTGTGTGGGTGTGTTGTGTGTATTGGAGGTGTGGGGAGTGTGTGAAGAAGGAATAGAAAAGGATAGCGAGAGAGAGAGAAGAGAGAGAGAGAGGAGTGGTGTGTGTGTGTTTGTGGCTGTTTTGTGTTTTGTGTAATCAATATTGGAGGAGACGAGGAATAGCGTCATTGCCATGTTGATTGAATAGGGAGGAGAAGAGAGGGTAGGTGGGGGCATCACTTGAACGATCGATTTGGGAGCGGTAGTATTGGGAACCCCGCCCCCCACCCACACCCACCGACCCCTCTCCTTCCTCGTGCACATCTTCCCTGTTTCCTCGCTGCCCGATACGATTTGCTGTTCCTCCATCGTCCCTTGGGGGGGGGGGGGGCAGGGGGGGAGGGGGGAGGGAAGTGTTGGGGGTGGGTGTCGGAGGGGGGGGGCTGCGCGCGCAGGATCGAGGGAAGGGAGTAGAAAGGGATTAGGGTGGTGTGGTATGTGGAGCTTGGCCGCTCCCATTCTCTGGGCAGGGGATGGGGTGTAGTAAAGGGGAGCGGGGGGGGTGTGGTGGGGGGGGGGGAGGGGGGAGGGTTGGTGTGAAGCGGCAGGGAGAGAGATAACAATCGGTGGTCCGTGGTACCTGCTGTCAAGACCCAAGCATACTCTCTCAGGTCTGGAAGAACCCAACGGATGGGGATTCTAACCGCTCACCTCTCTCCCTCTCCCTCCCTCTCCTCCTCCCCTCTCTCTCTCTCTCTCTCTCTCTCTCCCTCTCTCTCCTCTCTCCCTCTCTCTCTTCGAACAGCTGGAAAACTAACTGGCCCTGGTATACGTACGAGCCTCTGGCTACATGCCGTTAATCTCAGCATTTATGGTAGGTTATTGCGTCTGCGGGCGTCTATAACTGGCTCCTCTCTCTCTCTCCTCACCCTCCCCTCTCCCCTCTCTCTCTCTCTCTCTCTCTCGCTCTCTCTCTCTTTGCCCTCCCTGTCTGTCTCCACTCTCTCTCTCACTCTCCCTCTCTCGCATCCCTCCTCGCTCTATCTCTCCCGCTTTTCTCTGTCTCTCTGTCCCTGTGTCTCTCCTCAACTCATTTGTTCCCAATATTCTCTCCTCCTCTCTCTCTCTCTCATCTCTCTCTCTCTCTCATTCGCTCTCTGTCTTTTGTCAAGCATTGTGTGTCTGGAATCCAGATTATTGATTCAGCATTCTCACGGATCAGACAGGCAAAGGCGGTGTGTGGTGCGTGTGGGAGAGGAGGGGGGAGGGGGGGGAGGCGGGGGTGGGCGAGGGATTGGAAGTTTTGTTGTCAGAAACCATTCAGGCTTTGCTTGCTCTGCCTCTCTGGTCTCTGCTGGCGCCATTCTCCCACCCCCCCCCCTCACCCCCCTCCACTCCACCCCCACCCCCACCCCCACCCCCCTGCCGGCTCTTTCTCCCACCACCCCACCCCACCCCTCACCATTCTCCCACTGACCCTCCCCCTCCTCGGACAAAAGCTTATCTTTTAGTATGATCTCCTCCTTGTGAAGAAAGGGGTGCAGGATTGGGGAGGAGAGTGTTATGGTGAGGGGGAAACAGCGAGGAAGTAAGTGTGTTGGCGTTTTGGAGTATTGTTGTGCTGGGCGTGTTGTTGATCAGGTAATGGCGGTGCTACTTTTGGCGTCAGCGTCTTTGCTGCGAGGTTTCTCTCTCTCTCGTCTCTTTATCTCTCTCTCTCTCTTTCTCTCTCTCTCTCCTCTCTCTCGTCCGTCTCTCCTCTCTCTCTCTCTTCTCCTCTCTCTCTCTCTAAGACAGGCCTACATGCTAAGCGAATAAACCATTTACTATGTCTCTCTCTCCTCTCGCCTCTCTCTCTCTCTCTCTCTCTGTCTCCCCTCTCCCGTCTCTCTCTCTCTCCCTCTCTCTCTCTGTATTTGTCTCTGTCTCTCTCTCTCTCTCTCTGTATGTGTGTGGTGTGTGTGTGCGCGCCACGCGTGCGTGTATGTGTGTGTGTTGTGTGTGTCCAGGTGTGTGTGTGTGTGTGTGTGGTGTGTGTACGCGTTTACGTGTCTATGTGTGTGTGTGTGTGTGTGTGTGTGTGTGCGCGCGCGTAGCGCGTGCGTGCGTGCGTGTGTGTGTGTGTTGTGTGTGTGTGTGTGTGTGTGTACGCGTTTACGTGTGTGACTGTGTGATTCTCTGTGTGTGTGTGGGGGGGGGGGGGGGTGGGGATCCCCCACCCCCCC
>JADBJO010005848.1:7500-12500 GCA_016801955.1 Conus betulinus
CGGAAGCACCGCCCTCTTCCTCCTGCCCCCCACCCGGTACCCACAACCCGTCCTTCCTGTCCTCCACCCTCGCCACCTCCCCCCCCCTTCCCTGTCCCCTAAGGTCCTCCGCCCCCATTATTCCATTCCACTTTTTCCCTTCTATAGGCCATATTGACAGCAATGGTTTTAGCTGGATTGATTTGTTTGATGGAGAGGAGGAGGGTGGGGAGAGAGGAGGGGGGGAGGGGGAGGGGGGGGGGGGGGCGTGTTGTGGCGGCGGTTTGACGGTAGGACTGCTTTCTAAAGGGGGGACCTTGGCCAGGTGTAGAGGATATTGAGTTGTGTGTATTACTACTGGGTCCCCTGGTACCCCCCCCCCCCCCCCCCACCCCCCCCCCCCCCCCCAACCCCCCCCACCCCCCCCCCCCCCCCATTCAGTTAAATTTGTTTTCGGGAAACTTGTGGGATGAAGGCTACTGTCAACAACCAAAAAAAAGGCACAAGTAACAATATGTGTCGGTGTGGTGATAGTTTGGGTTTAGTTGTTGTTGTTGGTTTGTCTTTGTTGGTCGTGGTGGTCGGTGTTGTGTTGGTTGGTGGTGTTTGTTGTTTTCGTTTGCTATGTTGTTGTTTTTAATCTGAGAGCGATTCTTAGAATCGCATGCTGGAAAACTTTGAAAACATTTTTTTAAACTGCAACATTAGCCAGCCGGGGTTTGGGACAACACGTCAATTAGACCGGTGCGAACAGCGTTTTAGCATTTTTGGAATAGTCTTTGGCCTTTTGGGAATTTGGTGGACAGAGGTTTGAATTCTGTAAATGCGCCCAGCAATTCCTAGATCGCACACAGATCTGTATTTAAAAAAAAAAAATAAGAAAGGAAAACAAGAGAAAGGAGAAAAGAAAGGGAAAAGCTGAAGATGAAGGGGAGAAAGAAAGATATGAAAGAAAAGGTGGAGGAAAGCGGAGTGGAAAAAGATGGGAGGACATGATTATTATTCATCCTATTCATTTCGCTGTTCGGGCCAATGCATTGGATTGGAGTTGCATTACGTGGCATTGCAGGCATTGCATGTTTACGCTCTTTTCTGTTGAAGGAATTAGTGCTTACGAGACTTAACTCTGTGTGAAACTGGAATGCTCTCTGTCCCTATGTCTCTGTTTGTGTCTGTCTCTCTCCGTCTCTCTCCCTGTGTTCTTTCCCCCCCCCCCCTCTCTCTCTCTCTCTCTCGCTCTCTCTCTCTCCTCTCTCTCACTCCCCTCTCTCTCTCTCTTCTAGCGCACTATCTCGCGCTCTCTCTCTCTCCCTCCAAAGCAGGAACAAGCTTTGTCCCTTTTCCCTTCGTTTTTTCATTCATACTTCTTTTTCTTCTGGTCTCCCACCCCCCACCCCACCCCCACCCCCAACCCCCAAACCCCAACCCTAACCCCCCTACCTTCCCACCCCCGTCCTCGCCTCCTCTTTTATCATAAAAGGTCAGACCCAACAAAAAGCGGGCAAGAATAAAATGAAAAAAAAAAAAAAAGCGGAAAAAAAAAAAAAAAAAAAAAAGGATAAGATAAGATGCCCGCAGTGGAGCTCGCCCGTCACTAACTCATGCTGACACGAGAGAAAACTGCAACCGACACTAAAACTTTTTCCATTTCACACTACCACACCCCCCCCCCCCCCCCCCCCCCCCCTCCCCCCCCCCCCCCCCCCCCCCCCCCCCCCCCCACACACACACACACACTTTTCCTCCTCCACTCTCCTGCGGCTTGTATCAAGATGGCATTGGGGATCGGGGAGAGAGGACGGGAGGGGGAGGAGGGAGGGAGGGGGTGGGGAGAGGGAGAGGAAGGGGGGATGGGGTGGATGGGGAAAAGAAGGGTTGTTGGTGGTGGTGAGGAAGAGAGAGAGAGTGGAGGTTCGGAGAGGGGGGGGAGGGGGGGGGCAAAGGGTGGGGGGTGGGGGGGGGAGTTTAGGGAGGGAATAGCGCGGAAACAAATTGAAGCTAGCTTTGATGGGACGGCGCGGTGAGAAGGAGCAGAGAACGAAATGGATGCGGGATTTGTGATGCAGAAAGGGGAAAAAAAAAAAAAGAAACAAAAAAAAAAAAAAAAAAAAAAAAAGGAAAACAGAAATATGGAAGAGGCGATTTGAGCATGCCATAGAAGAACGCCCTCTTCCTCCTCCAGCCTTTCCCCGCCCCCATCCCCCCCCTAACCTGCTCCCCCCCCCCCCCCCCCCCCCCCCATCATCCCGCCGCCTCATTCCCTTTTCTTATGTCATCAGCGAAGAAATCTCGCCCCCAAAGCCTGTTGGCGGGCGCAGATTATGAAAGCTGACGACGTCGACGTCATATATCCGCTTTAAGGGGAGACAAGGAACAAGACAAGAAGGGGCTGAAGGATGGTGTCGTCCGTGTGTGTGTGTTTGTGCGTGCGGTGTGTGTGTGTGTGTGTGTGTGTGTGTGTGTGTGTGTGTGTGTGTGGTGTGTGTGTTCGGAGGAAGGGGGAAGAAGGTGGGGGATCAGGGGGGATGGAAGTACGGATAGTGACAAGGGGATGGGGTGTGGGTGGGGGGGGAGTGGAAGATGAGGGGGGCTGGTGCTAGTGGAAGTGGTGGGGGATGGAGGGGTAGGGTGGTGGTGGTCGAGGGGGGGGGATATTTGGAGCTGTGGGGGTCATCGTGAGCGTCACGAAGCTGGCATCAGAAGTCAGGAAATCATATCCTGCAAGGTGGATGTTATTGATGAAGGGAGACAAAAAAAAAAAAGGACAGAAAGAGGATCTTCTTTCGTCCCAATTCCCCCCACCCCCCACCCCACTCCACCGCCTCCCCCACTTTTCTTCGCTTCTCGTTAGCCTACTCTTCTCTCATCGTTATCCTTTCTTCCTCTTCTGCCTCTCTTCTTCGCTTCTTTTGTTGTCCTCCGCCTCCCGCCCCCCCCCCCCCATCCCCCTGCCCCCCCCCCCCCCTCCTCCCCCCTGCCCTTCTCTGCCTTTTCATAATGGGTGCCATAATGATGCTCTTAATCTGGATTTCAATTTGAGGTAGGGCGGAGAGAGACAGAGACACAGAAGAGAGAGAGAGAGAGGAGAGAGAGGAGAGAGAGAGAGAGAGAGAGAGAGAGAGAGAGACAGAGACAGAGAGACAGGAGAGAGAGATCTATAATTGCGTATGTGTAGGGCTGCAGTCACGAGGTTTGCAATGTTCGTGTAGTAGACTGAAGTGACTGGTATGCATTGGTAGACGCAGACGAGGAAGCAAAGTGTGGTTTGAACGCATCAATAAAATATACATGATAAGATATAACAAGTTATTTGAATGTGTGTGGTGTGTGGTGTGGTGTGTGGTGTGGTGTGGTGTATGTGTGTGTGTGTGTGTGTGTGTGTGTGTGTGAGACAGAGACAGAGAGAGAATGATGATAATAATGATGTGGATGACGATGACAATGATTATGATGATGATGGTTACTCGTTTTGTTCATTTTTTTGATGTGTGAAATATTTCTTTTCACCTGCAAGGAAAAAAAAATAGCAGACTCTTTATTGTGTACTACCAAAGAGCGTGTGGTGGAATAAGTGTTGAATACGCGCGTGCACGTTTTCATCATGAAAACCCTTTGCACAGAGCATGCGATTTATTGCGGTCTTAATGATTATTGTGGTGTGGTCAGTCGGATACATAGTTTCCCCTGGTGATAGGGTTGGCGTGTCAGCAAGATTTTCTTTGTGACTTTCTTTGTGACCCCCCCCCCCCCCCCCCCCCCCCCCCTTTCCCGACCACCGCCTCTCCCACCCTACTTCCTTCCTTCCCTCCATTTTGTCCTTTTCCCATCTTCTCAGCTTTCTATGGCGTGAGATGGCTCTGGCGGCCTTTTTTTTTTTAATGGCGAAGGGTCATGACTGTATGTTCAGTACATTCAAAGTTGCATGCATACATACATACTTGCAGAGCCTATGCAGTCATAGAGGTCCTGAAAAAGGTCCTGGAAAGTAAGGGAAGAGAGAGAGAGGAGAGAGAGAGAGAGAGAGAGAGACAGACAGACAGACAGACAGACAGACAGACAGAGACAGAGAGACAGACAGACAGACAGACAGACAGAGACAGAGACAGCAGTGCAGTGTCTCCTCTGGTGGGTTGCCTCTTGACTTGGCATTCAGTCTGCCTGTGGATCGCTGGTGCCGGCTGGACAAGCCAGGATGGGACTGTAGATGGGGGCTGAAATAAGCAACGTGCAGGCAATGCCACTGGCGTTGCAGAGGGAAAATGAGACCAAACAAAAGAAGAAAAAAACAAGATGCCAAAGCATATAAACGTACTCCCAGTATAGTACAGTGACAGAAGGGAGACAATTTCCAGTTTGTGGAAGAAATTAAAAATACGACAGTGCGGTGGTTATTTCCCTTATCAGACTTGATTATCTTTTAAATTATCATTTATAGCCGTTAGTAAGGGCTATTCTGGTAAAATAAATCATTGGGGCATCATCCGTGAACCACAATGGACATACCAACAAATTTTCAGACAGATCGGCCCAGAAGTTTTGTGTGGAGCGAGTGGAACACATTTTGACCATGGACAGGACACACAGACAGACAGACACACAGACAGCATTTCTTCGTTCTTTTTGTAAAGTACTCCTGTTCTATAAGAACTGGGAGTACAAAAAAAGAAGAAAAATCATTTAGCAATGTGTGTTCAGCCTTATCAGGGTAGGCAAGCACTGATGAATCAGGGAGGGAGTTGTGGAGGTTTCGGGGGGGGGGGGGGGGGGGGGGGGGGGGGAGGGATGGAGGAGGGAGGTGGAGGTGGAGCGTTTTTTTTTTTTTTTTTTTTTTTTTAAGAAGCGTTGGCTCCTGCCAGCGCTGGTTCAGTGACGTCATCATGTTACTTTCTGCGCGCCGGGCAAAGTTTGGGGCCATTTAGGCGAGCGTCGCCCGTCCGATAAGGTTGTAACAATCCGTGCCCCTTTCCTGCTGTTAGTCTCTATCTCTCTCTTCTCTCTCTAGCTATCTCCTCTCTCTCTCT
>JADBJO010005848.1:17500-25000 GCA_016801955.1 Conus betulinus
GACTGTTTTTACGTGCGGACCGAAATTACGGCCCTTGGCTCCTGGAATGCTCGCACAAACAAGGACAACACAACGTCAAAATGTGATGATTATGACTTTCATCATGAACATGATTGTTGGTGATGCTGTTATTTGTTGGCTAATATTTTGCTTTACTTTGCTTGACATCGATTTTTTTCCCCTTTTAACCAGGTGGTTTTTTTTTCTTTTCAAATTGAACATTTGACCAAATCCTGTCAAAATGCGGTGCATTTTCAGCTTTTTTTTTCTCTTTAAACGAAATGCACTGAACAAAACGTTTTATGTTTAAGTAAAAGGTAAACTAAAAACAGAAGAGGAACATCAGTGCAGGGGATGCAAATGCGAACAGCAGCTCGTGTGGAAAGGGATGAAAGAAACAAATGGTACAGGAGGATATTTCTAATAATAATCACCCAACAGCTATCTCTTTTTATTATTTTTTTTTTTTAAGTTTTTTTTTTTATTAAGCTGTCTGGATGTCTTCCATTCTTCATTTATTTGATGGTGATTATAATCATCCGTAAAATGGAGATGATCTCTCTTTCTCTACCCCCCCCCTCTCTCTCTCTCTCTCTCTCTCTCTCTCTCTCTCTCTCTCTCACTCTCTCTCTCACTCTCTCACACACACACACACACACACACACACACACACACACACACACACACACACACACACACACACACACACACACACACACACACAGTGTGTGTGTGTGTGGTGTGTGTGTGTGTGTGTGTGTGCGGGGGAAGTATATTGGGATAGAAGGGGGGGGGGGGGGGGGGGGGGTGGGTGTGCCGTGAGGTGTATGTTAGGATGAAGCAAACAGAAGGGCCACCCGTAATGGAATTCTGTCGAGTGAAACACCCAACACACCTGAACGGCAGAGCTGAGAGACCCAGCTGTTTGTTTACTTCACTCTGTGTGGCGGTGCCGGCGGCCAGGGCCAGTAGGAGGAAAAGGAGTGTGTGGGGGGGGGGGGGGGGGGGGGTGGGCTGGGGGTGGGGGTGGGGCAATTGGAAGGGGAGCGGAAAACTGATCCCACTATCATCAGAGCTGATGGTAGCTGCAGGTGATTTTTCTCTGTTCTCATTGTACCCCCCCCCCCCCCCTCTCTCTCTCTCTCCTCTCTCTCTCTTCTCTCTTCTTCTCCCCCCCCCCCCCCCCAACCGTCTCTTACCCTTCACCCACCTTTGCCTCCTCCTCTTCCACCCCCACCCCGCTTTCTCTCCCCCCCCCCCCCCTCCCTCCCCTCCCTTTTTTTTAACCATTTTTTTTTCTTTCTTCTCTTTTTCTTTCCGAAGAAAAAAAAAAAAATCTGCTTCGAAAGCGCTGTAATATGATTAGATACTCTGGCGCCAATAGTCCCGGGATTGCCAGACCCTGCTGTGTTTGTCAGACTCCGACCCGTACGCTCTCCTCAAACCTTTCCCATCAAAACATGTTCGTTTTTACGGTTGGTTCTATTTTTCTTCCCGTGTGTTTTGGTCGGCTCACAGCTACCGGCAGAGTTAATACGAAATGTAGGTAAGCCAAACTGGCAAACGTATACACGAAACAGCAACGATGTCGTACACAAATACAAAGCATATTGATCTAATTTTCGACAGATAGGTTTTCTGCTGACCTCAGAAACAACGAGCATCGAAAACGCATGGACGAAAGTCTGTTCAAATCGTAGAGAGCATGATGAAGAGTGAGAAGATGGTGAAATGAAGAGAAAGAGTGTTTTGGGTTTGTTTGGATGGATCGGTCTGTGTTCTATCAAAAGGGTTAGCAGCATTTTTTTTTTTTTTTTTTTTTTTTGGGGGGGGGGGGGGGGGGAGTGTTGGAGTCACACTGGAAAGTTTCGAGAGAGAGAAAAAAAAAAAAGCAATATTCACCATAACAGTAACATGACTGAAAAAAAAATAGAGAAACGGACAAGCAAATATCACACACACACACACACACACACACACACACACACACACACACACACACACACAAAAGAAGAAGAAGAAGACGAAGATGGAGAATTCTCTCTGATTAATTCAACGGAAACTCAAATCTAGCAAGAAATCAAAGGGAAACAATACCGTGATACTAGTAATGGATCCAATACTCTGAATTCTTTAACATTTTCAAAAAGCTGCAATTCATTTTCCCCCCGTGTATTTCATTTGTAAGCAAAGGTAGATTCAAAAGCCCGTAATTTGTCTCTGTTTTTGTCTGTCTGTCTGTCTGTCTGTCTGTCTGTCTGTCTGTCTGTCTGTCTGTCTCTCTCTCTCTCTCTCTCTCTCTCTCTCTCTCTCTCTCTCTCTCTCTCTCTCTCTCTCTCTCTCTCTCTCTCTCTCAGAGCTCTTTCGATTCCCTACCCTCGTATTCCCTGCTCTCTTTTTTCCCTACACTCTTCTCTCTATCCCCTACTCTTTCTGTCCCTTCCTGCATCATCTGTGTGTCTTTCTTTCTCTCTCTGTTTCTGTCTATCTGTCTGATTGGCTGGCTGGCTGGCTGTCTGTTTCTCTCTCAAAGTCCCCCTCTCTCTGTGTCTCGCTCTGTCTGTCTGTCTGTCTGTGTCTGTCTGTCTGTCTCTCTCTCTCTCTCTCTCTCTCTCTCTCTCTCTCTCTCTCTCTCTCTCGATGATCAAGAGCCTGACTCGTCCAAGTCCTTAATAATGAAAAGAACACACTTACGATCACTTAAGGCCACTAGTAGTCTGGCCCGGCCCGTTCGGGGGCAGGCAGGTTCCTCCCGATGGGACGTGGGAGGTGCTGATGGCACTTCTCTATCATGTTATTATCAACCTCACCTGCCGCCATTCGTCTTGTCAGCTGGGAGATGAGGGGGTGAGGGATGGGAGTGAGATGGAGGAAAGACAAGGTTTAGAGCGGGAGAGAAAGTTGGGAGGGGGGGGGTGGTGGTGGTGGTGGTTGGGGACGGGGGGATGGGAGGGGGGAGTTAAGGAGGGGGAAGGGAGAGGTTAGGGGGGAGAGAGGGCGTGGGGCGGGGGACGTTGTTTAGGGGGTTAAGAGTTCGTTGGACGTTGCGCTGTGTGCAGTTATTGTGTTGTCAGTTGTTAGTGACTCGTTTGTTAAGTGGGTGGGTGGGTGGGTGGGCGGGCGCGCGCGCGCGTGTGTGTGTGTGTGTGTGTGTGTGTGTGTGTGTGTGTGTGTGTGTGTGTGTGTGTCACGCACACACACACACACACACACACACACGCACGCACACACACACACACACGTGCGCGCGCGTGCACACAACACACACACACACACACACACACACACACACACACACACACACAGCCATGCAAGAGAAGTTTCAGGTGGGTGAAGGGAGAGGGGAGGTTGTAGGGCGAGATCGTACTGGAATGTAACGATTCATTAACTGTGCATGTTTAAAATCGAAGTTTGTAAATTCGTTTCTTTGTCAGTGCGCGCGCGCGCGCGCGCGCGTGTGTGTGTGTGTGTATGTTGTGTGTGTGTGTGTGTGTGTGTGTGTGTGTGTGTGTGTGTGTGTGTGTGTGTGTTCACGTGCTCGAGAACATGTTTGTGTTTGCACATGTTAATTAAAACACCAAGGGTTTTTTTTTTTTTTTTTTTTTTTTTTCGGACCATTAAGTGTGCTGCTCGACGACGCTCCGGTCAGTGATAATAATAAAATGATATGATGATAATGATAATGACATTGATGATGATTATAACGCTAATACATTATGATGATAAACTAAAACTCTGATGACATGATCAATGATTTTCATTTATACTTATATTGATTTTTTTTTCTCTGTGGTGTGTGTGCAGGATTCGCTTTTGTCACCTTCGACTGTGAGAATGCCGTGGACAAAGTGTGCGAGCAGCACTTCCACGAGATCAACTCCAAAATGGTCAGTATGGCTGGCTGCCGTGCCAGAGGTTCTTGACTCCCTGCCCCTGTTCAAGCCATGGAGTTCTTCATTCCAGTTTGAACATCTTGCATCAACCCCGTTGGAGTTTCTCAAACCGTCACGAACAATCTTCATAGGCGTTAAACTGGCGTTTGGGCTCCCTTAAACTCCTGAAGATGTTTAAAACTCCTCCTGTATTGATCAAACTCCCGGAGATTTTCTACAACCGCCCCCCCCCCCCCCTCTCCCCCCCTCCCTCCCCCCCCCCCCCCCCCCCCCCCAACTCCTCACACATTATGCAGTCCCCTTCAAACGTGTGGACTTCTTAACTCCCCTTGCACCGTGTCCTTCGCACTCCTGAAGTTTTTATGTCCCCTTGAACAGTCCCCTTCATTCTCTTGAAGTGTTTACCTCCCCTTGAACAGTCTCCTTCACACGTCTGAGGTTTTTACCTCCCCTTGAACAGTCTCCTCCATTCTCTTGAAGTGTTTACCTCCCATTGAACAGTCTCCTTCACACGCGTGAAGTTTTTTACCTCCCCTTGAACAGTCCCCTTGACACTCCCGTCGTTCGTGATTCACCTTGAACAGTCTCCATCATTATCAAAGTTTAAACTCCCCTTGAACAGCCTTCCATTAAGATCCTGGAAGATCTTAACTCCCCATGAACAATCTTCATCAAGTTCATGTAGTGTTGATAGTAATCATCAGCTGTCTTCGAAACGTCTCAGCTAAACGCGCATAGTTTTTTTTTTTTTTTTTTACATCTCCATGACCAGTTTTCAGCAAACTCTTGGGCTTCCTTATTTCCCTTGAAGAGATCCTAACCGTCAGGTTTTCGGGAATCCTGTGGTCTCTTTGCAAGGTTTCTGTCAAAACTCTTGAGTTCAACTTTTGAACTGTGTCCATCAAATTCTTGGACTTCTACCTTGATATTTACTAAATGTATTTGTTTTGAATTTCGTTACTTCTATACATAAAAAAACATGTTCTCCATTGCCTTTCTTTTAGAGTAAGATGTAGGTAGAAGCTTTGTATTCTTAATTTTTCCAGTAAGGAAACTAGTTCTCTCTCTCTCTCTCTCTCTCTCTCTCTCTCTCTCTCTCTCTCTCTCTCTCTCTCTCTCTCTCTCTCTCTCTCTCTCTCTCTGAGACGATGATGAGTAAAGGGAGGCGACCGGCTATACTTGCCACGACGCATATCGCAGTGTTTGCTCCCTTTAGGCCCAACTTTTTCGCACGCATCAACCTTCGTCAAGGTCCCCAGGGAATGCTCAATTTTTCGCCCACAGTAATCGATGCCAGCGAATCAGTTGTGTTCAAAACCTGGCTTTGTTCTCGAGGGTGGCACATGAATGGTGTGGTTTCCCCCCCTAGTTATGGTGAAATGAATGGAATGAACTGAGGAATGAGAAGGGCGGAGAGGGGGAGGAGGCGGAGAAGGGGGTCGTGCATGAATAAATACTTGCGTGTGCACGGGGGTGTTTTAGGCGGTTGTGCTGACCGCGACCGTCGTTTAGCGTGTTAAATGATTGTGGTGATTGTCTTTAAGGGGAAAAATGTGTATGTGCGGGGATCCCTCTCTCTGTCTGTCTGTCTCTCTCTCTCTCTCTCTCTCTCTCTCTCTCTCTCTCTCTCTCTCTCTCTCTCTCTCTCTCTCTCTCTCTCTCTCTCCCCCTCCTCCTCCTCTCACACCTCCTCTTCTCCCCAACCATACTGTGAAAATGTTATTTCAGTTCCGTTTCATTCTATACTCCTAACCGTTTCATCTCTTCTGCTTCTTCTTCTTCAAAAGATTCTTCTTCTTCTTCTTCTTCTTCTTCAAAAAGATTCTTCTTCTTCTTCTTCTTCTTCTTCTTGTCTTCAAACTTTCGTGCATTGGCTTCGTTTTTGCCCAGGCACTATGGAGCCAGAGGCGTTTATTTATCTATTTATTTATTTTCTTTTACCCCCTCACTGAAAACAACCTCGCTTTAACATTTATGATGATGAAAGAGTGAGGTGACTCCATCCATTGATTAGGCGCCATTTTTGTTTCCTATTCTAAGACTCTTCGGCGACGTCCCTGCTTAGCCTGCGCATTCTTCCCCCACCCCCTCCTGCAACACCCCCCCCCCCCCCCCCCACCCCCCCCCCCCCCCCCCCCCCCCCCCCCCCCCCCCCCCCCCCCCCCCCCCCCCCCCCCCCCCCCCCCCCCCCCCCCTCCCCGCCTTCCTCGGTGCTCCCTCAGTGTGTAATCATTTCCCAACTCTTTGGAAATTCTGTGCGGGTATTTCCCCTTTATTGTTGCTTTCTTCTGTTCTTCGATTTATTATTATCATTTTTGTGTAGTTTTCTGTTGCTGTCATGCATGCACTCTGTTTGTTGCTTACACCATCTTCATACTTCTTTTGTTTGTTTGTTTGTTTTTTCTTATTCGTTGTTTCTTGTTAAGATTTGTAACATGGCAGCGTTTCCAATGTCATCTGACTATTAGGCTGAGACACTTTGGTCATTGTCACACGCAGATACTGATTGGCCAGTCTGTTCATTTTCATGGCCTGTTTTATGCAGTTTTTGTGGCGCTGATGTTTTTATTTCCTGTATTGTTTGAAAGTGATGTGGGTTCATCTGAGGCTGAAAAATCGAATCTGAATGGCGGGCGCCCTGAAAACGTTTTAGTTTGTTTGCTTGTTTGTTTGTTTGTTTGTTTATCGGTCTTTAGGATGTGAACAGTTCAGTTATGATTTGTTTTTATATCTTTGTAGACAGCTGTGTTGTAAATGCTCAAGTGAGTACATGGAAGGGAAAAAAAAAGAAAATAAAAGGAGAGAAAAAAATGGTTTGTACATATTGCTCATAAATTATACTAGTATGTCTGCATTTTTTTTTATTCCATTCTGCACATTGGTGTGTTAAACACAAGTTTGAAAAACAAAGTATGTATGGATACATTGTTCATTTCTTATAACTTGCACGGCGCTGTTTTGATTTCCATGACAACCCCGAAAGGATCCAGTGTGTTTGGGATGGACATAGTGAAACTCAAAGTGAGAGCGTTTCTACTGTTGGGGGGGGGGGGGGGGGGGGGGGGGGGGGGGGGGGGGGGCAAATCTATGTGTCCAAGGTAACAGAGGTGATTTCAAGTCAAAATGGCGTAAAAGTTCATAACTTTTTAAAAATGTATTATCCCCGTTAGTCTAGATGACAGCTTTCGATTGACATTGCTTCTTACAAAGGATTGGAACTGTGTGTGTCTGCATGCGCGGATGTGTGTGTGTGTGTGTGCGTGTGTGTGTGTGTGTGTGTGTGTACACATCCAGGTGGAGACCAAGAAAGCGCAGCCCAAGGAGGTGATGGCTGCTACTTCCAACGCGCTGGCCAGAGGACGCGATGGCTCAGAGATACGGTGAGTGCTGTCCCCTGCCAATCTCAGTGTATCCGTGTCATTTCACACCACTACATCTAGCATCGAGGCCGGGGGGAAGGGGAGGGGAGGGGGGTGGATGACGGCAAAGACATAACTAATCTGATGCATTATCCGTGTCTTTGTTGTGTGCCCTCGTCTTCTGTCTCTCCCATTTCTTTCCCCCAACCCTCCCTCCTTCTCTTCCTTAGCAAGAACCAACGTCTGTG
>JADBJO010005848.1:27500-30000 GCA_016801955.1 Conus betulinus
TGGAGAAAAGTTAGTAGGGGGGGTTTTTTTTTTTTTCTTTTTTTTTTTTTTTTTTTTCTTTTTTTTTAAGGGGCCTGGGTGGGCGGCATTTCCCATTACTCCAGCTGGGATTTAAAGGATTAATTTCAAACGATTCACCGATGTAGTGTAATAACTGAAAGTGCAGTTCAAACCAGCGTGTGATCCGTAAGATGGGAGAGACACGCAGATGCTTTAATGTAGTAAACATGAGCGAGCGTTACTCTGATAGTGCGTGGGTTTATGACCGTTTGCTTTGTTACAATCAGTAATAAACCATCATCAATTTAAAAGCACGTTTACATATGGTTGCAGGCTCGGGGTAAACAAAGGGAATCCCCCCTCCCTTTTTTTTTTTTAAAACATTTCAGTGCACGTGCCTCTGTGTGTGTGTGTGTGTGTGTGTGTGTGTGTGTGTGTGTGTGTGTGTGTGTGTGTCTAACTTATCAAGTGGATTTTATCAACCGGTCAAAATGTAGGCAAGTGGGTAAAGAAGTAAAGGTCAAATTCTGGGGCCCTTCATGCCTTGCATGCTCTCATGGTGACCTCGCTCTCGAGTTCCACTCCCGAGTCAAAAATCCATTCGAGTTTGCCGGTATCGGCGATGAGGTCATTGAGACTGTCGTTGGATGGGCATGCTGACGGCCTCCGGAGGAGGAAGCACACCCACGCTAGCTCCGCGACTATAAAAAAAAAACAAAAAGAACACACTGTCATCATCGAAGGACGTAGCAGATGATGTTCTGCAGGACACTGAATGAGAACAGGCACCAGTGAGCGCTGCCGACGTGACTCGCTAGCAGCGCAGTGTCTCCTTTGATGAGTAGAGTCTTGACGAATTGACATTGATTCTCCCAGTGGACTTCCGAATGGGGGAGGGGAGGGGAGTGGGGGGGGGGGGGGGGGGCAGCGACGGAACAAGCCAGGGTAGGACTGTAGACGAGGGGGTGGGGGGGGGGGGGGGGGTGGTGAACGGCGTGTGTGTAATGCCACAGAGGTGTTAGGGAGGATAAGACAGAAAGCAAAACCCCCCAAAAATGAGGTCTTTTTTTTTTCCTACGTCCACCCATCCTCTTCCCAACCCACGTTATTAACTCGATTTTTGTTGTTCGTAAACATATAGTTTGTTTTCACATGCAGCCTAATACATTTTCAGCGTCAGATTTTTTTTTTAGAAAAACAAATGCACATTTTTTTTTATAATTGCTTTGTAAAATAAAAGGCAATATATCAAACCTGTATTTCCCACAGAATGTTTTCTTCATGTCAGTTAGAAATGCAAAACAACAGCAACAGCAACAAACACTGCCTTCTAAATTCGGTGAAATGAAGCGCTTCTCTGTCAAAATGTCTCATATGTACACCAGGCATTCTGTCCGTAGACTATAACCTTCACCAAAATTGTTTTTGAAAATTCGAGAAGCCCACATGGGTGGGAGGAAATTATGTGTGTGTGTGTGTGTGTGTGTGTGTGTGTGTGTGTGTGAGGAGAAATTGTTTAAAATGTGTGTGTGTGTGTGTGTGTGTGTGTGTGTGTAAGGAGAATTGCTCATGTATGGTGTGGGCGTGTGTGTGCGCGCGCGTATGTACGGGCGTGCGTGTGTGATTGCGCACGCGAGCGTGTGTGTGTGTGTGTGTGTGTGTGTGTGTGTGTCGGAGCGCGTGCGGTGTGCGTGCTGAGTGGGCCAAGCGGTCAGCCACACTGATGAAAACCTCGCTCCTTGTGTTCTGTTTGTTTCTTTTCTCTCATTCTCTAGTGACCGAGGATGGCGAGTATTATTTGGAAATCCCCAGCGATTGCCTCCGTGATTTCTGTAAGTGCTCCCCTCCCCCTCCCCCCCCCCTCCCTCCCCACCCCTCCCCTCCTATTGTCCGCCTGTGTCTTCTTTGTGTTTACCACCCTCCCACCCCCCTCCCCTTCTTTTTCCTCATGTGGTCTTTTCCCCACTCTCTCTCTCACCCCCTATCCCCCCCCCCCCCCCCCCCTCTCTCTCTCCCCCGCCTCTCATCACCACCACCCTCTTATCCAGTCCTATCCCTCTTCCCGTACTCCGTTCATGTTCGCCCAGTGTCTTCTCACTGTGTTCTGATTTCCACGTGCATGTGGCAGTAGCAGTAACACTAGTAGTAGTAGTGGTAGTAGTACTACTACTAGTAGCAGTAGTAGTGTAGGAATGGCTGTGATGTTGTAGTCTCTTTCCCCGTGTACTCGTGTATTCGGAACGTGGATTTCCACTGTAGTCGTGTTTGTGTTTCTGTATCCAAGTTGTAGTGGTAACGGTAGTAGCAGCGAGGGACTAACTTGCGATGTGGTGGTCTCTTGTTCCGTGTCCCGTGTGTATGGTGGCCCTTTTCGCTTTCTGTGTGTAACGAGGACCTCGGAGTGAATTAGAACTGGCCATATCTCGTAACCAACGCGGTGTGACTTTGCCGTGTGACTAGTCGTGTTAACCCTTTTGTTTCTCTGGCCCCCAACCCTGGC
>JADBJO010005848.1:40000-55000 GCA_016801955.1 Conus betulinus
TGACTTGCTGTCAGCCACGTGTCCATGCATATCATTTTTTTTTTTTTTTTTTTTTTTTACTCTCGTCGCTATTCATCAAGAATTTAAAAACCTGAGAACAGAACAATGTCGAATGTACTGTACTGTAATCCCCCTGGTCTAACTCAGTTCCGAACCCCGCGGCTTCTTGTATCGGAGCCGTGATGTTGTCTGTGGAATATCGCTTAGTGCTATCACGGCTCTGTTTCTGCTGCATCGATGGATGCTGGTACATCTTATTGATTTTTTGTTTGTTTGTTTGTTTTTTGGTTGGTTTTTTTTTTTTTTTTTTTGTTTTTTTTTTTCAAATTTACTTACGATCATGTCACGATGTGTATTGAAAAGTGTTGGAAAAGAGGGTTTCAGATACCTGTCTGAATCTCAAGCTGTGACAACGTCTTCATAAGCTACCGGCTTGCGCTTGAAGCTTCGCTTACTTTTTTTTTTTTTTTTTTTTTTCTAAAGAGAAAGGAAGCCTCTAACACAAAAGCTGATGGAGGTTGCTTTTGGTCCATGCGAATTGTTCACAAAGTCCCCTCTCTCTCTCTCTCTCTCTCTCTCTCTCTCTCTCTCTCTCTCTCTCTCTCTCTCTGAATGTGGTAATGTCCACAGCGAGCAGACATGTATGTTATTCTTCTTCCCTTCTTCTTACGCTCACCGCCAACACCCGTACCCTCCCGGATCCCTTCCCCCCCCCCTCTCCCCCCACTCCTTTCATCCCATATCCAGCTCTCCCTTTCTCTTCTTATTTTTCCCTCACCCCCTCCCCCTCCCCCTCCCCCTACATACATATTGTTTTCTTTTTTTTTTTTCTTTTTTTTTTTTTTTTAAATAGATTTCGGAAAGTCAGGTCTGAAAAGCAATCTTCTTCTGTGCTCAAGGTGACATCTTGGTGCGTGTTGTACATGTTTACGCATCTCTAGCCATGTTTACCGAAAAGCAGTTCATGTGATTTGACCATCACAAGTGAGACTACGAGCCCTTTTTTCCCCTGGGAAAAAATAAAGGGCTTTTGATTGCACTGATCTTCTCCCTTCCCCCATTTCGCCCCCGACCCCCCCCCCCCCTCCTTTACCCCCTCCGCTCACTGGCTAGTCCCACCACCACCCCCCCCCCCTAATCCACCTTCCTACCGTACCCCACTCGACCTTACCTTCTACTTAACAAAATCATGTGTTAGTTTATACGTAGATTACATGTGATAAGCTTTTTTTCTGTTATTTTCCCATTTTTGACTTGAATTAAGGTTTTTGTTTTTTTTTTTTTTTTTTTTTTTTTTTTTTTTTTTTTTTTTTTTGCAGCGTGTCAATGGTTTTTGAACATCTCATGTTTCCATATTACTCTGTTTTTTTTTTTTTCTGTGTAGAGAAAGAGAGCGTCTGTATTTTCGTGTGATGGCTCTTTATATGATTGTGTTTTACGAAAAGATCCTTGCCAGATTTGCAGGCTGTGTTGTTAGAGCACGTTCTGTTCTAGAGGTCAGTCATCTTGAAAGCGGAAAGCCACTGGCCGACATGTTACAGTTCAGCAATAAATTCGTTTCATTCGATCCTTCTTTTCTCGGAGTTGCCTCCTCCAGAATTATCCTCTCCCCTCCCTTCCCCTCCCCTCCCCCTTCCCCGACCAAAAAAAAAAAAAAAAAATATGTAAAAAAAACTTTCTGATTCTGTTTTGTTGTTATTTAGGTAAGGGGCTGGCGGGTTTGGAAAGACAAGACATTTTTGATAGTCGTCTCCTCCCCCCCCCCCCCTCCTCCATCATATTCAAGAGTTCTGGTGTTTAGTCCCCCCCCCCCCCCCCCCCCCCCCCCCCCCCCCCCCCCCCCGACTCCAAAGTTACCTCGTTTGTCCATTCAAATAAAAGAAGAGAAGAAGTACTGGGTCAGTTTCATTGTGGACGATGAACATCGCACAGCACAACAAAGGACTATTTACCCACTTTTCATCACGGAAAAGTTCGACGTCAAAATGTCGCCGTCGTCAGCAATGTGGTGCGTAATTAGAAAAGATTTCCTTTCTGACCTCGAGGTCGTTAAAAACAGCATGGACGTTGTTTTGAAGATTAAGTGATTTTAAACGGAAAGAAGCTTACTTAGACACTAGTTTTGTCGAAATTGCGCCTTGTTGATTCATGTGAGCCTCTGTCGATTATGTGCTGGTTAATATAGTTGTCGCACTATGTTGTGATTTAATATATTCTGTTTGTTTGTTTTTGTTTTTTTTTCGTAATAAGTGGAAAAAAAGTAGGTCATAGACGAGTACCCGTTGAACCGCTTTCAAAGCAAATGACGTCGAACCCGTTTTTTTGAAGGAAGACGCATTCTTCACAAACTGTTCTGAAAGGGAAAAGTTCTTAAAGGGGAAAGAGTGCACGTGAACTTGTTAGATGCATTGATAGTTTCCACGGAATTTCAGTTTAATTGCGACAGATTTTGTACCTTTTTACCGGAAGAATATACGAATGTCATAACCAGAAATGACTGACGAAACCAAACCTGTCCAGAGTTGACGATCTGCGTGCCTGGTAGTTGCTCCGTACAGAACTCTTAAAAGGAACAGCAGTTATGGTCAAAATGGTGGTCTCGTTCAGTAACCGTTTCTAATCAACGGACACAAATCCATACCATGCTTGAATTTCACACCTGCCAACCTTTTACTTGGAGGGGTAAAACGAATACATGTTGGTCTTCTAAACTTCATCTTTATGTGCAGACAGCTGCCATCAAAACAAGCAAAAAGGTTTTGTTCTTTTATTTGTCAGGTAGTGAGATGGAGGCAAAGGTTTCGTTATGTATAGTATTGAAGAGTTTTCCTTGGTTTAATCGGCATCACAGCTGAAAATAAGTCGGTTGTAGTGTTTTTTCCTCATGCCAGAAGGGACAATATTTGTTCACCTTGACCCATGCATAATTGTGACCAACACTGTGTGACGCATTCATATCAACTTTCCGTTCTTGCCACACCAATCAAAGTAGTAAACAGCCTCCAAAAATTAAAAGGAAGAACTTTAAAGGAAAAAAAAAAAAAAAGGAAAAAGAAAAAACGTGATGGATGTAGATAGATGTGGTTAGTTCTAGGTATAAAAAAGAGGCAACAACATTGTTGATACAGATAGATGGTGGTAGTCTCAGTTATGAGAAATAACCACGTTATTGATGTTGGTAGATGGCGGTAGTGTTATGTAACAAAAGATAACGTTATTGGTTTAGATGGACGGTGGTAGTGTTAGGTATACTTTCTTTATGTGATGATTTCAGCGGATTTAGCAAAAATGTGTTTCTTTTCCAAGGGGAAGAGTTACACACACACACACACACACACACACACACACACACACACACACACACATACAGAGAGAGAGAGAGAGAGAGAGAGAGAGAGAGAGAGAGAGAGAGAGTTACCGGTACCGGGTAAACGTTAAGTAGACACTTCTGTAGTAAAGTTACAGTCCATGATAAAAACCAAATCAACCTCCCCCCCCCCCCCCTCCCCCACCCCCCACCCCCTCCATTTCATATTCTATTGCTTTGTCCAGCAATTCCATACTTCTTGCCAGGTTACACTGCAGTCTTCTGCATCGAATTTCAAGTAAACAGAGGACATTAATCTTCGGGCAAGCGTTTGTGTACTTCAGAAAAGCAGCTGCTGAATGACAGCTTGGTCTGTCTCTATTTCAGTTCAAGACGTCCGCTGTGAATCGTTTTTTTTGTGCTGTACGGTATGGCCTTATTGCGTTTCTGTTAGGGATAGTGACTAGATATTGTGGACACGGAAGAAATAATGAGTGCCATCATTGATTTTGCTATGCACTGTGCTGCCACTCTACCTTATTATCATCACATTTGTTCAGTTTGATTTCATTTTGTCCAAGCGCTATCTACAAACTTGCACCACGTTGAGCATGAAGTTTTCAAAGTGTCCAAAGCAGTACTTACTTCTTGTCACAAGAAAGATTGTTGTTTTGTGAAAAAAAAAACCCGCATCAAAACATTTTTGGCTGAATAATGTTTTGCCGTGAGTAAATATTCATTTTGCCTGTGATATTTTGCTGTTATAAGCATAAATTTCAAGAGCAATAATGTAGCCATATAGAAGGAAAGATCTCCTGAGTCGAAGGTAGTTCAAAAACGACTGATTTTGGAACAAAGGTGATTTGTTTAGTAGGACCTAATCATTTCTTCCCTCGATATGAGGAGGTGCGTTTTGTTTTAGAAGGAAAAATCAACGGTGCCTCGTGTTATGATAAGGCATATATATCATTTTTGGATGTCCCATTGTTTTCAGAATCGTTACAGTTTTGATCAGTGTTTTGGCAGCAGATCATCGGAAACAATATCCATAACACATTGGATAATCTGTTCACAACGATTTTTGTACCTTGGACAGTCACACTATGTGCTCGATTTTTTTTTTCACGCTTCGTCAAAATTGTTTTAAGTCTTGATTTAGGGGTAATAGGACTGATCGTACCTCCCATCGTAATATTGCCTTTTATTGACCAAAAGTTTGTTCTTTTAAGATAAATTGAAGATTTCCTTAACCTTGACCGATTTGCAGTATCCAAGTAGAAAAAAAAAAGAAGCTTGAGCACATATAATGTGACAATGTTTCAGTATTCAGCCTTGCATTGCAATACGGTTCAGTCTTGCATAGCAAATAAAGTTCAGACTTGTATTGCAAAATATGTTGTGATAAAAAAAAATTCCCTCCCATTCTTGTGCGCCTCTGGCGTACCGTTTTGCGAGACCCCCATCCCATCCCATCACGACAAGCGTTCCTTTCTCCAAGTTCCTGCTGGTCGGTTTAAGTAACACTGTGACGTTTGTTCCTCGGACTCCATTCGTACCTCGTATCCATTGATTTATCAGGGTTGAAGATCACGTGCGTGTGTACGTCTGTACCTCAACATTTTCCTTTTTGTACACTACTCGTTTGGCTTTGTGATTTTTGCCGGATGGAAGATTATGGTATGTTACACATGTTAATTGTAATTTATTGTTACCCATTGACTTCGATCCCATTGTATCGGGTACATTTTTTTTTCTTCAAATTTTTTATGTGCATGCTGAAATTTGACACACGGGCACCAAAATGGGTGAATGATGTGGGTGCAGTCGCCATCTTTGAAGTCATACATACGTGTATTTGTGAAAGTGTATTCCACTCCGTTTTTGTTAAAGTCAACCCCCCACCCCCCTCCTTCCCTTTCCCCGCTAACATTCTGCAGCGAAGGTTTGGTGCCATGTTTGTGTGCGATTGTCGTCGTGTGTGCTGGCGATAGGATTTTCGTGCTGGCCACCCTCCCCCAACCCCTCCAACCCCTCCCTCGTATCCACCCCTTCGTATTGCTTGTCATCAATGATCCAGTCTCTGACTTGGTTTGTCCTTGTCTTGTTCTGTGTGGTGAAGTGCCACCCTTTCTGCTGTCTATCCATTTTGTCAGCACTGTTCCAGGACGCTGCCAGCAGAATTGTTGTGAGGTTGAATTGGGGTCAGTTGCTGGCTCCCCCTTTTTTTCTCCCCGGAACTGGTGCTTGGTTTTCGTCGTATTTCTGTAATGTTGGGTTCAAATGCCAAGTGTGATGCGTGTTAATGACAAAATGAATGTTGCTATAATGCAATTTTTTTTTTAAATACAATCCTTTGTGTCTGATTCTGGCGATGGTGTGTTGGTGCTTTTACTGAATTTGTTAATGACCACATTCACATCAGATGGACAAGGCGAAGAAATGAAAACAACACACGGGTTTGTGTTCAAGCCTGAAGCTGTAGTGTAAATACACGGTACGGTAATTTTTTTTTTTTTCGTTTTCAAAGCTACTGGTCAACGCAGAATGTTGAATGGTTTAAGCCCAGATTGCGCAGTTTAGCTTTGGCGTGTTCAGTTTTCAACTGTCGCAAATGAACTGTGCGATTCGTTTGGGTGCCACTTGGCAGATGGTGTGGATGCAGGCAAGTAGCACACTTGTGACGTCCACCGTCTTGTTAGGCCCGGTGCGCTCAGATTCCGAAAGACTCTAAGGGGCTTTAGCATTCTCCCAGGAGGCAGGAGGGCTTTGGGTCCACCCATAAGGAATGGATCTCTATCTAGACTCTTTAGGACGTATTGATGTGGGCCAAGATCTAGAAGCGAACCAGAACGAAGCACCCAAAGTTTGTTGTTGTTGATTTTTTTTCCCGCTGAACAGTCGTGCAGTCTAGAATGTATCTTGACTTTTTTTTTTCATTAGTGGAAAAAGTACTGTGTGCTAGAACTGTAGAGATTTTCTTGAATTTTCTGATTTTGGGGTTACGTAGGTTTTGTGTGTTTTTTTTGGTAGCCTTCCTTAAAAGACTGACTTTATATTACAAGACGGTGTAGTCCCCGTGGTTTTGATTTCTACCCACAGTGTATTTTTTTGTCTGCTGTTGACTTTGTGTTTTGATTGTAACACATGCTTCTTTTTTTTTTTTTTTCTTTGGAAAAGAACCCGTTTGCTCGTGTCTCTGCCCGCTGTCCTCTCGTGGTATTGATGGCATCTACTTTCTTCTTACGTGGTGATGGTCTGAAATGATGTTGAAATAAACCTTTTTCAACAACAATGGAGTGGTTGTCTGGGGCGTCGACCTCCAGCCTCCTGTCCCTCTCCCTATTTTCTGTTGGGTGTGCCACTTGTTTCAGGTTCTCTTTTTTTTTGCTTCTTCTGTCTATGCTTGGATGTCTCTGAGAAACCAAAAGAAAAGGGTAAATGCTGCCACTGATCTAAAACAAATAGTCACTGTAGACACTGAAAAATACTCTCGCGTATATGTTTTTTCACTGCAATATTTTTTTTCAGGCTTTTTAGTGACCTAGTGTGACTTTTTTTAAATTTTCCTCGTTCTCGTGTAGTTGTCAAAATGACGTGAGCTGATTACTAAATCACTACCATACGAACTAGTTTAGTCAGCCAAGTGACGAAGAATTTACGAATGAACACTAGAAACAAACGTACAAAAAAAAAAAGTCCAATAAGATGTAATGTGTTATTGCGAAGGAATCGGTACCTAATGAATCAAGAGTTAACTGATTATTTGTTGTTGCTTTTTCACTAGTTAGTAATAATTCAGTCAGCCAGTCAGTAATTAAACCACCCGCGAATGTAGCAGAGCTTCCGATGAGGCTAAAACTGATCTCAACCAATGAGATGGGGGCCAAGCAAGCACTAACAATGTAAGATGGCTGTCAAAAGACGGGCTTGGATCATTTTTGCCAACTCCTAGAATTGAGCGAGATAAAAGAGCAGCGATTGGCCGGTTTCTGGCATACGGCCCGGTGATTGGTAAGCTATTTATAATTCCACAGGGCTGGGTCCAGTGATTGGTCAATCCACAGCAGCCGCCCGCACTCTCGCTTCACGTTCCATCTCCCGTGCTTCCAACAGGGCGTTTGTGGGAATTCCTGGTATGTTGGCTGGTAAGCAGCGAGCGCTGTGATAGGTCTAGAGCTGAAGCCTTTCTCTTCCCACTTCCGCTGTAAACGCCAGTCGGACTGGGCATGTCAAAGTGGAACAAAGAAGAAAAAAAAGAAAAAACACACATTTGGCGAAGCTTTGAACTGGAAATCTTCGGTTGAATGAACAAGTGGAAGAGATAAGCTGATGTAGGATTGAGTCTCATTTTGTTCCTTGCTTTGTTTCGTTTACCGCCCCCTTTTTTTTTGTCGTTATTGTGATTCCCCCCTTCCCCCCTTCCCACCCCCCCCCCCCATCTCCCCTCTTTGATGTTTTTCTTCTAGTCTAGTGCTGCACAGTTTCCAAACCACGAAGTTGCGCTGTTGTCGTTTTGCGTGCCAGCAGTGTTGTGCAGTTTCCTCCATCCATATCTGTTTGTGGTCGATAGTCTTGTCTTTGGATCGTTCTCCATTTTCCCGGTGATTCGGCGTACAAAGCATCCTTGTAAACGACAGTTCTGCCGTATAGTAACAAAGCGCTGAACTGGTCTGTTGGATAGCTTGAAAGGAAACCGAAACCTTGTAAAAAAAAAAACAAACCGTATAAACTATAATTGATTGAAGGTTGGCCATCCATTGATATCTCTGGCCAATCCTGTTTCTTGTACTGCATTACAGTGAGACTTTTGGTGTTCTGGAGATGGGCCGAAGCGGTGTGGACTGCTGTTCTGCTAATTTCTTAAGCTAATCTATGTGTATTTTTAGCCACGGAATTTGTCGTTCATCATTTATCTTTGGTTATTCTCAGCTTACCCATTAACTTGTTATTCTTTGCTATATCGGAGTCTGACTGCTTTTAAGGTGTCCTTTAAATTTCTTCCCACTCAGTGTAATACGTTTATGTAGTTGTTGGATTTTCTCTGTAATCATTTCATTAGGTTAATTTGCGCCTGACAGTTATGTCAGAAATTATACTACTTATACAGCTTTCGTATCGGACTTGGTGTTTTCAGTTCTGTTGTTGAGTTACTCCGTTTGATGAGGTTCAGAGCAGCTCATTAATCATTGTATGGGTTATATGAATATTTCTGATTAGGTTCAGCGCAGCTCATTAATCATTGTAATGGTTACATAGCTATTTTTGTGAACCTTTATTACAGGGGTCTAATAAGCGATTCATGAAGTTCTCCATTAGTCTGTGTATGATAGTTGTGGATCAGTTTCAGTGTTTTGAACACATTTTCGTTCCGTTTTAGGATAGTTTAGTATTTTTTTCTTTAATTATTGTATTCAGCTTTCGGTCAAGCCGTTAATCAACATTTCCATGAGTTATACACGGTCATAACCGATATAGTTGAAGTTAGCATCTTTAAATGGCAGGTCTATATGTCTGTAGAGTAAAACATCTTTAAATGGCAGGTCTGTGTGTCTGTAGAGTAATGATAAGTGTCCAGACTAATGATTGTTTGAATAGAAAGATTGTGTAGCAATGTCGTTTTATCTACAACCAGCATTGCTGTGCTGCGTAAGTGTACCGTAGATTTTCTTCTTTTTTTTTCTTGGTTAGGATAGCATTTTACATATATTGCATTGCATATAAGAAAGAAGGTATCTTCGGTCACAGGATAAGATCATCCGCTTCTTCACCTCCTCTCACTCTCTTTGTGTCATTCTCACCGCTTCCACGCGGGGGGGGGGGGGGGGGGGTGGGGGGGGGGCTGGCTGTCCTGTCCTCTCCTCATCTCCTTGCAGGTTTTAACGTTTATGATTCATCCGTTATCTTCCTGTCATGAACATCCCTCAGCTCCTCCTTCCCCCTACCTTTTCCTTCGTTCATTTGTCTGTGGTTTTTGCTTGGCTATTTTGCAGTGAGTCGATGTTGCCTTTGTTGTTAGTTTGGGATTTTTTTTTTGTTGTTGTTCCTGTTACATGTTTAACTGTAGTTGGGTGGCATGAGGAATGACAGTCTTGGTGCTTTGAGTGTAGTGACGATGCACTAGCGGACTCGAGTGCAGGTGTCTGATTCTGCTGGTGCAGTGTGGTCACGGCTCATGCTTTGATGGAGTGGATTTTTGTATGAGCTGTGAAGGGTATGAACTCATCTGATGTGCTGTGTATTATTGTACAGAATCGTCTGATGGTTATAGTTGCCCCACTGTTTCCATTTTCGTGGTTCGTGTACCTTTTGCATTTGAAAACTGTTTCCTTGTACAATGTCATGCATTTTGCTTGAAAGAGAATTGTATTTCCCCCCTCTTTCTGTTCTTTTGACCATTTCCATGACATTCTAATTTTCAGCGCGTTTTTTTTTTTTTTTTTTTTTTTTTACTTTTCTTTTCATTCTTTATTTCTTTGGTTGCATGAAAACTGTTTAATGATTGTATTATGTTACATAAAGATAATTTAGGTTAGAGAGAGAGAGAGAGAGAGAGAGAGAGAGAGAGAGAGAGAGAGAGAGAGATGTTGAAACTTTATGGTTTTCGCTACACTTAGAAATGACTGTTTTGCTGTGTGTATTGTTTTTCGTATACTTGGAGCAGTATAATATATAGGCTACTGATAACATAGTTTACCCCCTTCGTAAAGCGTGTTTATTTTACACTCAATACCGTTTACGTTAGAACAATAGTTTCCTATATTTGGCATTAAATGTCAAAGAATTTTTAGGTATGTGGACTGTAAAGTGTTGAGTCTCTTTCAACCATGTTAGAGTAGATTTAAGTAATGTTGCCAAATGCCTTTGCCGGTAGTTCCTGACTGTGGTTAATGTACCCTTCATTATTTCTTTTAATCATCTATTTGGTTGTTTATTTATTCATTTATTTGGTTGTTTATTTATTCATACATTCATTCCCTCGTTCATTTGGGCTTGCGTCGTGGATATGTGTTGGTGTTAGTGTAGTTGTCCCGAGCCAGTAGACTAGTGGTAGGGTTTGCACGATGTTGGCGAAGACATCCGTAGCACACACGCCACACATTGTGATGCCATTTGCTTGCTTTCAGTTCATAGATAAAAGCAGAGTCTGTGGAAGATGCGTGGCGTAAAACCTGACTGTGCATGAGTAAAAGTACTTGCGCTTGCGACAAACGGTTGACACGTGCGGACTACGCATTTCTTGTCTGTGTAGCAACGTAGACTGTGCAACAATGTGCAGCAATGGAGATTTTGTCTGTGCAACAGTATAGATTTTTGTAGCACTGTATTTTTTTTTTTGTAGCAGTAATGTAGCAGTACTAAATATGCACTGGTTTTGCTTTCGTTTTTTTTTTCTTATTTATTTTGCTTTTTTGTGTCTTTGTAGTCTAAAGATTATACTCTTGTGCTTGTGAATTGGCATCAACACAGCTGATAGTTTGGCACACTTTGTCGTCACGAGATTATGTGTACCGTGCCGCACCCTGTTTGTATGTGAACGTCGGGGCGAAGTGAATACGCTACTACGTTTGCTTCGGGGAAGCGGTTTTTTTTACGCTCGCGTGCATGCTCTCAAGTCAGAGACGTAATGTACCGAAGATTTCTATTGATCTTGGTTTACAGCCTCCGTCAGTTAGGAGGGGATGCTGCCGTTGGGGCGATCAGTGTCACAAAGCAATCGTTAAAGAAAGGGGAGGGGCAAGGGGTGGGCCGGTCGTTTGAAGACATCCTACAACTTTGTACAAATTTGTTATTCAGCTGTGTCGGTCACCAGCTTCGAAAGCGTAGGAATCGTAGCAAAAAATTGAATTCACACGGACAAAACGTTGAACTGTTGAAATTCAGATTGCATTGAAGAAGGGGATTAGCCTATCGTGTTGAGCTGTTGAAATGCAGATCGTGCTCTGCTGCTGAAATTCACGTTTTCAAAAGAACAGACCTGTCGGCCCGGAAGTCTGATTTGGGCGTTTAGAGGAGTGGGGATAACATCAACCGATGTAACTGCTCTCAACGGAAAGCATTTAGGAATCTCTGGGATCATGCGCATACATTTGCATTTGGCGTGTACTTGTTTGTGATCTTCAGTGTTTACTATGTAATGGGGAATTCAAAGTTGAAACGAAACATGTGAAGATTACATTACGACAATAGATAATTTACGAGTGTGCTAATGCAAAAAGAATAAACAGTGTTGACATTTTTATCGGCGGTTTTCAAACTCTAACAAAACCAAAGTCACGTTTGTTTCCCAAGACTTAAAAAGAAAACTGTTTGTTAATTTTGCATTTTTTTTTTTTGTTGCATAGGTACTAAAGCAGATCCAGAAAGCGCAGGCGATTTTTCTTTCTCTCTCCAGATTTTTACCAATCCCGAAGACGTACGAAAATAAGGTATAACTTTGAAATTGAAAAAAAAGAAAGATTAGAAAAAGATTGGTATAGGCTTTTTAATTTTTATTCTATTTATTTTTCAAAATCACTTCACTTCCTCTCCACAGATTCAGAAGTCATTCCACTGGCAAAGCATTTGGCATTATATTTCTTTAACCCCTGCTTACAAGGCTCAAAAAAAGAAAGGAAAGAGAAGAGTTGAGCAGCATTTTTGAGTGTTTGAGCCACCTGGTGGGCCATAACCTCCCTCCATCACCAACGCCTTTGTTGTCTCCCAGGGTACGGGGCTCCTTAATGGCACCGCCGCCTCCGCTGGGGTGCAGCCCTTGGCTCTACCTGCCCCGCGCGCAGATTCGAATCCGCTACCGTTGAGCACTTCGCCGGTCGTTAGACCGGGCGTTGGTGGGTTCGAGTCCCTGTGTGTTCGTGTCGCTTTTTTTTTTTTTTTTTTCTTTTTTGCATGTGCTGTGTTTGAATGTGACTGTTGAGAGGAGCTGGCAGTGTTAACGGTTTTCTTGAATGACATATCTAGTTCCAGAGTTTTCGGATTGCTTTGTGATAGTGTTGTGTAAGCTTATTGGGACTTGTAGTTACTAGCTTCAAGCCCCGTTCAAGATTCGTTGTGAAGGAACGTTTTAGAAGCGTCCACAGCTTGTGTGTACGCGCTTTCGTTAACAGCTACATGTGTATCCTGGGGAGGAGAACTCATCGGGCTTAGTGTCCTCGGTTTGTAGAATACAAGAAGCTAACACGAGGGGACTCCCCCCCCCCCCCCCCCCCCCCCCCTCCGCCCCCCAACTTCCCCCTCCCTTCATTTCCTCGCGCGTCAGAAACGTAGCCCATTAACAACATACTTGAGTGTTGAACCGAGAGGGGATGAAAACTTGCTTTTCAAGAAAAAACAAATATGAAGAAAGAAATTGCTCTGGAACTTTGGTTCGAAAATAAGGCGCAGTGGCTCTGCCACTGACCAGAGAGAAAAAAAGTTACTTTCAAAACTACCGAGGATAGATAAGTAAATAATTCAATTGAACTGGCTGCTCGTTTGAAGAGGTGGTGTCCATGTTACAATTTGGCTGGGAAAAATAGATGAGTAAGCGTTCCCTTGAATGTCATATTTGCTGTGTCTGTGTCATGTCGATCTTGTAGTTCATTCCATTATGTTGGGAGCTAATAATCCAGAGAAATGCAATCATGTGTTTCCAGTTTTGCCTTTATCCCATAAACTTTGGAAGGTTCGAGTCCATTATCGAATTGATCTTTCATCCATAGCTATACTTCTGATGTTGGAAACGACGAGTTCATTGTAGAAGTGTTCTTTCGTACACACACACACACACACACACACACACACACACACACACACACTCACACACACACACGTGCGTATGTGTGTGTGTGTGTGTGTGTGTGTGTGTGTGTGTGTGTGTGTGTATACTCCAGAGGAAGAAACTTAACCTGTTCACCTGTATGAACACACAGTTCAAAGCTAAGCCTTTGCTTGCATAGATAATACTACATAGGCTGGAAGTACAAATGCACTCCGGGAGTTTGAATTCACCCTTTAGCTATCATCACGCAATTGGCGTTCGAACTCGGGACCACATCCGTTGTCCGTAAATACACTCTGAAAATCGCGACTTATCCACTTTTTGGTTTTGAGATTGAAGGTGACCATTGTGTAGACACTCTCTGGAGGTTAGAGCTTACCCTTTCAGACGTACTCCGCACGTTGGAGAAGCTTACCCTAGAACTTGTTCTAGATGCCTGCGCTGGGTCGTGCATGCTAGCTTTGGGGCCTTGGAGATGGCTTTTGCTCACCCCTTTCGCATGGATTCGAAACCCGCTTACCCACTTAGCCCATCACTGGGCGCTGGAGGCTCGTGTTCTTTTTCTTCTGCCAATAGGCAATCGACTGTGACGTGCGGCGCCGTGGCCGGAGGCAGCTTGGGTCTACGCTGACACTGAAGCAGTTTGCCATGGAGCTATTGGCTGGGTTTGCTAGTCCTTTGTAAAGCAGGGAAACAATATCCTCGGCAAGAAAACCACAGTTTGTCTCAGGTTATTGGACGTTCTAACCAGCTGTTTGTTAAGAAGGGTAAGCAGTTTGTCATCGGATTATTCACTGTTCTCGTTCTCTGAACAGCAGCGTTAAAGACTTCTATCAAGGAAATGTGTATTTTTTTTTTTATCAGGTTATTGGCTGTTCTAGCCCTTTTTTAAAGTATGGTATACATTTATCAAAGAAAACCACATTTTGTGATCGGATTATTAGCTGTTCTAACCGGTTCTTTGTTAAGTGTGGTATATGTTTATCAAAGAAAAGCAGAGTTTGGTGTCTCGTTATTGACTTTTTCAGCCAGTTCTTTGTAAAATATGGTACATGTTTATCAAAGAAAAGCGCAGTTTTTTCATTCAGGTTACTGGCTATTCTATCCAGTTCTTTGTAAAGTACGGTATATGTTTATCAAAGAAAACCACAGTTTGTCATCAGGTTATTGGTTGTTCTAGCCGGTTTTTTTTTTTAATATGGTATGGTATATATTTACCAAAGAAAAGCATAGCTTGTCATCTGACTGCTGGCTGTTTTGGCTAGTTGTTCGGAAAGTATAGTAGATTTTCATCAACAAAAGGCAGAGTTTTGTCATCAGTTAGTCGCTGTTTCAGTCAGTCCTTTGTGCAACTGATATCGTTTTTTTTTTTTTGTAATCAAGAAAAAGTATGTTTGATTATTGGATTACTGACTCTCTTAGGCGGGTCTTTGAAAAGTAGAGTATTTTTGTCAAGCAAAGGCACAGACTGTCGTCAGGATATTGATTGTTCAAGTCCGTTCTTTCAGAAGCTGGATGAAAGATCTTAATGAAGAAAACCCACAGTTTATCACCATGTTATTGGCCAGTCTAGCCCGTTCTCTGTAAAGCAGAGTATACCTTTATCCAGAAACATCATGTTATTAGCTGTTCTAGCCAGTGCTGTGTATTGCAGAGTAATAGATCTTTATGAGCAAAAAGCACACTTTGCCTCAGGATCTGACTCTTCTAGCCAGTTCTTTATAAATCGGTGTAAAAAAAAAAAATTTTATTAGGGAAAAGCACAGATTGTCGTCAGGTATTGACCGTCCTCTCAATCACTTCCCAAAAAAAAAAGGAATTGAGGTCCGCATTGCTTAATTAAAAACAAAAACAAAAGCAACAATAATAACAGCAAACAGAAAACCGGTTTCACTGCCAGTGAGTTGCTTGGTAGAGTACTGTCTGCATTGTTGGT
>JADBJO010005848.1:65000-67500 GCA_016801955.1 Conus betulinus
GTGAAACAGGGCTCTGGAACACTGCCTTTTTTGTTTTTGTTTTGTTTTTTTTCTCCTCCACCTTTCATAACAAGTTCCACTCCACCCCTCTGCAGTCGTCATTCTTTCCTACGTCTTTTTATATCCCCAGGAAGTTGACAGGCCTGGTCAGTAGAGAAGCTCTCTCTTGTTAGGATTTGGTCACACACATGATTTCATATGTGGTACAACCTTTCGTCGCTATGTATGGCCGTCGCGGGTGAAGCCATGTATGCGTGGTGGACCGGGGCTGAGTGATTATATAAGAACTTCTAGACAACTAAGCTGTAAGGTTTATTTGGGACTGTTCATGCACACTCCGTTTTGTGTTGTGAGCTAAAGTCGTTGGAGAATGAAGTAACTTGGTTCGATTCAACGCAAACACTACAGAGAGTGTCGGGCCACCTACTTACATTTTTTGCGTTGAGTATAGTTATGGAAGCTCATTTGTCCCACCATTTTTTTTGTGTTGGAAATGTTAATTTGAACTTGTGTGTGTGTGTGTGTGTGTGATTCAGTGTAGTTCTGAATGCTTGTTTGGACCACTTCGCTGTATACAATTGACATGACTTTTTTTTTTTAATTGATCTGATGGAGGATGAATAAGAGCGACACAAGTATGGTTTTTACCATGAATATGTTTTAAGGCGGTGCGTGAACTGGAAAGAGGAAAGCGGGGTTTTATGGACGTTTTTTTTCCGCCCGTTTTGACACCGGCAGGTTATGATGGCATTGGAGTGAGATGAGAGAAGATGGTGCAGGCGATTGTTCATGTGTCAAATCATGTTTGCCTTGGGGTGGGGTGGGGGGTGGGGGTGGGGGGTGGGTAGAAAATCAGGGCTGGCGTTCGGAAAAGAAAGTCTTTTTTTTTCTTAAATTGCATAACACGATCCGTTTGTGTTTGACCAATTACTGTTGACCAATCATTGAAAATACAGGGGGGGGGTAAAAAGGGGATTGGGGGTGTTTTTATTATATTTAAAATAATCAGTTTTCTGTTAATTTATACTGAAAAGTGAGTGAACAAAATTTAATTTAGTACGTTTTTCCGCCACGCCAATTGTCGTCTCACCTGCCGCTGTAACACGCCGTTTTGCAAGTACAACGGGCTGGCATGTGTACTCCCAGTTAAAGCACACACAAACACACGTGTGATCTCAGGTGCGAATGTACCATTTGTTGTCAACTAACATTTTAGCCACTTTCAAAGTGGAATGACCGCAGGCAGAAATTGAAACATTTTTTTTTAAAGGAAATTTATAGTAACTCCTCTGGTTAACATGGACAAAAAAAAATAGACATTACAAGATAAAACACGAACGCGTTTCCACCTCTTAGGTCTACTTCAGGCAAGATAAACAACACCCAGGACGATGTAAATGAAGAACGATCAATCACTGATCTTTTCAAATTCGGCGCAAGACAGGCGTCGAATTTGAGTGAGATTAAATGAGAACAAGCTATTCAAGTCGTCCCTGCCTTTCCCACCACCAAAAACACCAAAGCAGCAGCAGCAGCAACAACAACCAACAACAACAACATTAACAGCAACAACAACAACAGAAAATGAAAACTACCCACCTATTATTCCGGAAATCTGAAATACGCGAAAAGAATGAATTCTCCTGTTGAAGTGACATTAAAAAGGAAAGAAACGTCGGTAAAAAGACAAAAAAGAGCAGTGTTGGGTGGCGCTCTGACTTGTTGAGTGGCAAAACACGGGTTTGGGGCTGCCTCTTGGTGGGCGAGTCGACGTCTTCACTCTCCTGTTGTGGGATTCTCTCAAACGACTGTGATGTAGTCTAGCCGTAACCCTGAAAAGAATCTGGTGGTGTGTATGAAAGAGACCCACACACCACTTATCATCACTTGTACATTGGCCATCAGTTTTTTTTTTTTCTTCTTAACCATGGCGGTGTGTTTGGTTGGTTGGTTGGTTGGTTACAAAAAAAAAAAAATTAAAAAAAAATCTGTGAGGTATGTTATGATATTCATACCCTTCCTCTCGTGTCGCCATTTTTTTTTTTTTTTTCGATTTGGCACTGATGAATCGGTTTTGCTTTTTCTGTCGTTTGTTTGTTTGTTGTTTTTAACGTGAAGAATGCTATGCTGAAGTTGTACATACTGAAAATCTTGCATTTGCATGTAGATGAAATATCTCTTTTTTTTTTGTTGTTTGTTTGTTTGTTTGTTTTTTTTTTGTGTTTCTTTTTTTTGTAACTTGGCCATTGGGAGTTGGGTGGGGAAAAAAAAGAAAAACGTGAAGTTTACGAACCTGTGCATGCTTGCACAAGTTTCTATTTAACCATCCTTTTTTTTTTTTTTGCACGTCTTCAAAAGGGCACCATTCTTGTGGTGTTTGGTCCTGTGTTTGGCCCTATGAATTGAGGACTATACGTACGGCGCCCTCTGTATTCTCCTCCGGGGTCGATGCTGTTCCCTGTGTTTTGTGTGGATTTTGTCCTTTCTGTTCCTGGGTGTC
>JADBJO010005848.1:72500-90000 GCA_016801955.1 Conus betulinus
TCTGTGGCTCTTTGTTTCCTGCACGAACGATTCAAGCGGTGGAGTGAAATTTTTGCCCACTATTTTTGTTCCTTTGTGATTTCGCTTGTGCTTGTTGGTTGGTTGGTGTGTGGTAGAGGGATAAGATGAAGGTGGGGGAGGGGGGGGGAACTCAGGGAAGGGGGAGTGGGGGGAGGGGGTAATCCTTCTCCTGGGATCTTACACAGATAAGACATTTGGCTTTAAGAATGTAAATCTTTGATGATATTTCAGTATAATTGAACAGGGGGTGGGGGGTGGGGCTGGGAAATACCTGTAGCAATTCTTTTAATCAGCTAAGAAAAGCAGCATCTCCTGACACTTACTGTTTTGGGTAAGGGGTACCACGTTTTCAAACGATTCTTCTTCCTGTTACTTCGGTCTGACTGTCTGTCTGTCTGTCTGTCTGTCTTCTGTCTCTCTCTCTCTCTCTCTCTCTCTCTCTCTCTCTCTCTCTCTCTCTCTCTCACCTCTCCCCCCCCCTCTCTCTCTCTATCCCTCACCTCCCCCCTCCCCTCTCTCTCTGGCATCGAAAATCGTGCCTAGTAATCTTCTGACTTTTGGCGAAAATCGTTTTAGTTTGATAAAAAAAAAAAAAGAAAAAAAAAAAGAAGGGGGAGAATAGAGGATGAAATTCCCCGTCCTCTCAGCCGTCAATGGCTACCAGTGAAGTGTCAGAGACTGACCACACCTGGGTAACGGCATGAAGGGAGGTGGGGCCCCATCCCTCCTCTTCCACTGATCAATGCCTATATCACTGCCGGATGACCAGAGAAGGTGTCCAAGTCGAAAAAATAAATCCGACTCCAGGCGTGGTTCGAACTCATGACTGTCAGCCTCTCAGACAAACGTTTTGACCGCTTGCACAGAGGACACTCATTCCCGTTCTGCTTCTTATTTATTTATTATTTATTTATCTATCTATCTATCTATTTATTTTCTTTATCGCGTACGCAGGCTGATACCCCTGCGGACACTCCCTGCACTGGCAGGCAAGGATTAATCCCATCTACCAAACAAAGGGTGTGTGGAGGTTGTGTGTGTATGACCGTTTTTGATCCCGCCGATAAGACAGCCATACCTCAGCTTCGGTGAAGGTGCATGCTATGTGTAACGTGTCATCCATACCAACGACCGAACTGGCCTTCTTTTCCGAAAGTTGTTGATAGGATTTCACGTGTGTGCAAGATGTTATGCGTGCTGTTCACACACGGACCCTCGGTTTACAGTCTCATTCGAAGGACTGTATGGGAAATGGTGTCAGAACCAATGTTAACTCCGTGGGAGAAATCCCCCCTGTACCGAAACAGCCCGGCGGAGATTTGAACCCGGAACCCCAGGATCACTAAGATTACGAGTCTGGCGCTCTACTACTGAGCTGTTCCGGCCCCTCGTTCTGCTTCTAAATTCCTTACGCTAGGCAAATGTACCGAAGCATTCCGTGCCCCAGGATCTGATTACAGCGCTCATGGAGACGTACCTTGCCTGGCACTACCCTTGACTGGCACTATCCAGACGACTTGAGCTGAGCAGCCTTTGGAAGCAGTGTAAACCTCCCCTAACTATCAACGCTCTTCAGGTAGCAGGTGAAGTAAGACTTTTAGCTGTCTGTCAGTTGGTGGGACCTTTGATTAAATGCTTTATATTCGAAGTCCCGTCTGAAATCATTGGCTGCGTTGTCTTTTGTTGTACTCCCGGTGCGGGCCGCATGGTGATTATGTGAAATATTCGTAGAAAAATTTGTGACAAGTATTCTTGGAATGATTTCCGACGCTGATTCCACCTCTTATCCTTAAGAGCTTATTGCATGCAAACCATTCTTTGTGAAACTCTGTTTGTCCTAACTTTTTAAAGAACAAAACGAAAAAAAGAAAATGAATAACTTCATATTATGTAGGAAACCCCTAAACTGCTTCCAGACCTTGTGGGTGACAACCGGTAAAACTGCTCCCAGACCTGTGAGTGATGACCGAGTAAACCGCTTCCAGACCTTTGGGTGACAACCGGGTAAACTGCTTCCAGACCTGTGGGTGACAACCGGGTGAACTGCTTCCAGACCTGTGGGTGACAACCGGGTAACTGCTTCCAGACCTGTGGGTGACAACCTGGTAAACTGTTTCCAGACATGTGGGTGACAACCGGGTAAACTGCTTCCAGACCTGTGGGTGACAACCGGGTAGACGTGCTTCCAGACTTGTGGGTGACAACGGGTGAGGTCTTAGAAAGCTGAAGACTGTTCTCAGTTCCACTTTCAGTTTCAGCAAGGAGACGTCACTACGTGCAGACTAGTCCATATACGCTACACCAACATCCGCTAATTTTTGAGACCACACTGCGCATGATCTAAAGCTGATGGATAAATGAATTAATAACCAAGATGAGAGAATTAAGAAGAAGGTCTCGTGGCTACGACTTACCAGCTACGCATTAGCCCAACGCGCTGGTCAGACCTTGAAGTCTGTTCTCTGTGTGATGCCTAGTCAACAGAAACTGCCCCTAGCATTTGGGGGTCTTCTGGGGGACAACACAGGATTGCACGCCAGGCACACGCAAAGGAGTACGCAGATGCTCCTTTGTAACATCACAGTGGTGGATTTTAACTCTTAGAGGAAACACCTTGGTAGTATACTTCCAAGATATTTTATGGTGTACCACTTGGGAGCCATATTGCGTGATAGGCTTGAAGGGAAAAAAAAAGAGAGAAAATGTGCACTATCCATGAAGCGGCCGCACGCCTGTATTGATTATTTTTTCGTTCCTCCCGAAAAGAGCGAACATTTCCTTTTGTTACCCTGGACGTGAGAACTGAAGTGCGGGCTGAAATAGCCAAGGACAGGTAACCTTAGCTGGATGTGACTGTCTTCATGAGAACTGATTCCTGTATCATTATTATCATTATTTCATGGTTATGATTATGATTAAAAAAGATTTTAACACAGTTATACGATTCTATATTTTCCATAATCTTTACTCTCCTTCTTCTCCTCTTTGTTCTTCTTGTCCCCCCTGCCCCCCCCCCCCCCCCCCCCCCCCCCCCCCTCTCTCTCCCTTCCCTTCATTTTTGTTATTATTGTTGTTGTTAATAGTGGTAGTAGTAGTAGTAGTAGTAGTAGTAGTAGTAGTAGTAGTATGGGTAGTAGTGGTATTTTTCGCTGTTATCGTTATCGTTATTGTTATCATTATTACTATTATTACTGCTATTATTACTTTTGCCATTAACAGTACCGTTATGATTATTATTACCATTGTTATCACCATCATCATTGCCACTAATACTGTTGCCACTACAAATACGCTGTTCGAGTATCCTCTAACCCCATCTCCTTTCTCCCCTTAAGGGGTAACAATCCTTTCTTTATTATTTTTTCATATTATTATTATTATCATCATTATTAATATCATTATGATTGTTGTTGTTGTTATTATTATAGATATTATCATTATTCCCATATCCTTGTTAGTTGTGCTCACCTTCTATGTACCTCTGTGTGTGTGTGTGTGTGTGTGTGTGAACACTCTTCACTTTTTTTCTTTTGTTGTTGCTAACTTCTTCTTCTTCTTGTTTCTGTCTGTCACTAACTCATTCTGCGGATGAAGACACTAAGTGTCGAAACGTCCTAACTTCTTTTCCACCTGTATGTTGACAGTTTACCTTTTCTGCTGTTTCACCATTATTATTATTAATATGATTATTGACATCACTATCAATATCGCGTTATCATTACGATCCTATTCGTATTGTCTCCTTCTCTCATCAGCTTCGTTTTCATTCCACGTCCATTTTGCTCCCAACGTAAAAAGAAAAGCGAGTGCTCGTTCTTCGTTTTCATTGTCCTGAATGTTGTTTATCTTGCCTGAAGAAGACCAATGAGACCAATGCGTCGTGCTTTGGCATGTAATTTGTTTGTCCCTGTTGTCTAACGGTTTAGTAAGCGTTTTTTTTTTTCAAGTTCATTCCTTACATGCCGTTGCAGCTGAAGCATTGCGTGAAGATTTGATTCGATTTTTTTTTTGTTTTAGATAAAACTGGATGATGGTCAATATGTAGTGTTTGGCACCCACGTGCTTTTTAAATCTTGGATTAGGAGTAATGTGTGAGACCGTTTTGCGTGTTTTGAAAATATTCTTGCCGCAGTAGTTCTTCTTCCGGGAACGACTTAGCAATGTGTTTAACTCTAAGTGCCGTTCTCTTATGAGTTAGAAGACTGGTGTGCTTGTAGCATGACTGTTGTGTGGTAAGTGTGCTGTGTGTGTGTGTGCTGAAATTGAACAGTTGGTGCGTTAAAACACAGAGTATCTTATTGTTACGCTGCGAGCTGATAGCATGTGACGTTTGTTTGTGTGGGAAGGAATGTGTAGTTTTGAACTTTGTCTTGTTCTCGCTCTTCTCTTGACCAGTTCGTGTAGCTCTACGCTTTCCCTCTCTCTCTCTCTCTCTCTCTCTCTCACACACACACACACACACTCACACACACATACACACACACACACGCGTACGCACGCAAGCGCGCACGCACACACGCACGCACGCGCGCGCACACACATACATACACACACACGTGTGCCGTCGTCGGTTTAATGGCCTTCCACTATAGTGATTCAGACAGTTTATGTGTGGGTGAATGAAGTATGCAAGTGATGAAGTGTATTAATCGATTAATGATAGAATATGACATTCCCTCCCCCCCCCCCCCCCCCCCCCCTCCCACACACACACACACCTTCCACCTTAACAATTTTAAGTGAGAAGTGATTAGATCTACAGAAGTATTTAACAAACACTTATAAACTGAGTCAAGAACAGAGTAATTGTTTTAAATATATGGTAAAGGCAATGAAGTCGATCCATCAGTATAACCATCAATAACCGAGTCTCTTAGGAGCTCTCTTGCTCTTGAGCATTGAATCAGCAAATGACTGACATTTAAGGATTCCCCACACATACATTAACATTATGACAATATTTTGTTTTTCAACGCGTTCAAGCGGAATCTATGGATTAAGCTTTCAATCTCCCTAGACGAGGAGGAGACTTGTTTGAACGTTTTCCCATTGTACCCATCATTAAATTTTATACCATTGTGATAATATTGAATGTCTGAGTTCATCAATGAGGTTTTAACTTTTTCTCTTGACATTGAATGTATATTTGAAAAACATTCATTCAAGTCTAAGGGAACTTTGAGTGGTATTGCGTAATCTGTATACACTCATTTTAGAAGCTAAGTACAATCATCGTTCGAACATTTTTACAGATGGCTCAGTACTAGAAAATACGTACGCGTGTGTGTGTGTGTGTGTGTGTGTGTGTGTGTGTGTGTGTGCTTTTTTCTCTTTCTCCAAACACTTTGCCACTTCCTCTTAACGATCTACAGACCCCTCCCCTCTTCTTCCCTTCCCCCATTACCCTCCCTTCCTACCTCTCTCCGCCACACCCGCCTCCATCCTTGATGTCAAGTGATGACAGTCTCTCCTGTCACTTGTATCACCATCACCTCCTCCACCTTCTCATCCCCACCCCCTTTCTTTCTTCCCTCTTTCTGCTTCTCTATCCCCAGCCTTCCCGACTTCCTACCATTCGTTTGACATTTACAGAAATCGGGAAATCCCGAAATCTGATATACATGATTATGTATATAGAGACGAAAAGGAAAACAAAGTTTTGAAACAGCCTAATTTCTGATTTACCGATTTACCTTCTTCTCTTTCAAGTCCAGTTCATCGTCCATACACATCTAGATCAATGCTGTCTTTAAAAGTTCCAGACCCAAAAAGAAACTCTTTTCTAATTTGAAACATGATAGGGTCGATGAGTTGAAAGGGAGATCTGTCAGACTGTTGATTTCAGGTGTTGTGTGTGTGCGTGTGTGTGTGTGGTGTGTGTGTGTGCGTGCGTGCGTGCGTGCGTGCGTGCGTGCGCGTGCGTGCGTGTGTGTGTGTGTGTGCGCACGCGCGCGCGCGTGCGTGTGTGTGCGTGCGTGCGCGCGTGCGTACGTGCGTGTGTGTGTGGGGGGGGGGGGGGGGGGGGGGGGGGGAGTGCGTGCGTGTGTGCGTGCGTGCAACCGTGCATGTGTGCGAGCGTGTGTGTGTGTGGTGTGTGTGTGTGTGTGTGTGTGTGTGTGTGTGTGTGAGAGAGAGAGAGAGAGAGAGAGAGAGAGAGAGAGAGAGAGAGAGGGAGAGAGAGAGAGAGAGAGAGAGAGACGAGAGAGAGGAGAGAGAGAGAGAGATTGATTAATTGATTGACTGGTTGATTGATCTTTAATACGCAAGTTTGAGGATTTTAGGCCAAAGCCTAGTCTTACAATCTGTCCTTGTCATGCATACATTATTTCAACACATATCATTCATACTTACACTTCAACATAGCAACATTGTAATCTGATTCTACAATGAAAGCAGAGAGAGAGAGAGAGAGAGAGAGAGGAGAGAGAGAGAGAGAGAGAGAGAGAGAGGGAGAGAGAGAAGAGACAAGAACAAGAACAAATTTTTAATTCTTCAGGCCATCAGCCCCTAGAATGGGGTCAAAAACAAATCAAATATCTCAGCGATCGTGGAAAAAACAAACAACAACAACAACAACAGTATGAAGTTGATCTAACTTGTGTCATACGTAAGGCATGGTCGCATTCTTATTGATTTTCTCTGAAACTTTCCGCGAAATCCTGTCTTATCTTCAAAGCATTCAAAAGGAACATGCACAGCCTACGGATTTTCCAGAGTCATTTTGTAATATATTAATGAATGGCTGATCATTAAGAGTCAAATATTTATGCCTTAATCCTGTGTATAAAATACAAAGGTTTATACCATGCTCCCCGTTGCAAAATTTGCACAGAAAATTTCCATTGTTCTTAAATGTTCTGCGGAAAAATGAACCGTTGATTGGCAACAAACTCAGCCGGAGCTTAGTCAAGCAGTTCCTGGAGCATCTTATATCCATATATTCGAAATATACCGTCACAAGCAAAGTTTGTCTTGAACTGTCGGCATCTTCGGTACATATCTTTACTTGTCACAGACCCGTTCCACTCCTGCATGTAAACATCCTTTCAATCTCTGTTTTAAACACTGCTATAACAGTTTGTTCGTTCACAAACCCAGGCCTTGTTCCAGCCATACGTATCCAAACCCAAACGTGAACAGAATGTTCTTTACTAAAGACACCCAAACATTTTTTTACCGTTCTCGTCAAGGTTTCGTAGCATTAAATATGCTTGCCTGGGTAATCTATACCCATCCCATCTTTGTCAGCCTCAGCCAGTAAGGAAAGAGAGAGAGAGAGAGAGAGAGAGAGAGAGAGAGAGAGAGAGAGAGAGAGAGAGGGAGGGAGGGAGAGGGAGGGAGGGAGAGTGTTTTGTTTTCGGGTTTTTTTTTTTTTTTTTTTTTCTAATCCGAGACCTTGACATTCCTTGGCAAGCTATCGCGGTGGCCAGTGAGGTGCGATTCAAGCCGTTCACCTTTGTCACCACCGGTCCTCGTCCTTTTGTACTTGGCGCACTAGTTCGTCTTGTCGTCGGCATAGTTTGGAAGAGAAGACCATCTCTCTCTCTCTCTCTCTCTCTCTCTCTCTCTCTCTCTGCGTGCGTGCGTGTGTGCGACAGCCCGCGCGCGCGTCTGTCTCGCTGTCTGAGTGAGCGCACGCACCTGTTGCCTGTTTCTTTTTGTGTGTGTGTGGGTATCGATGCTGTACTGCCATACATTTTTTTCCCCTTGGAATACAAATAAAGGCGTCCTCTGATCACACAACCGATACTACTTGGCTGGTGCGCGCGCGCGCGCGCGTGTGTGTATGTGTGTGTGTGTGTGTGTGTGTGTGTGTGTGTGTGAAATGTTACACTTGACACTTTGAGAGCAACGGGAAGAGAACACTTGCAGTCAGCACGTGCTACAGAAACGATTGAACTAAACAGCCATTGTCAACATGTAGGTTGAAAATAGAGGATCCTTTTGTCTCCTACATCCTACCATTTTTGGGGGGTCTTTTTTCTTTGTCCTTTTTTGTTTTTTTTTTCCTTTAGTGGGTCCTCCATCCTCCTATTTTTTTTTTTTCTCCCCCACTTTTTTCTTTCTTTCGTTTTCTTTCTCCTCCCGACTCACAGGTACATGCAATGTGTATGCATTTGTTTTTTAACGGATGGACATTTGCTTGCAGAAGTTAACATTTGTCGGTTGACGCAGGGCGTCTGGGTTTAGTTATGGACAACACACACACACACACACACACACACACACACACACACACACTCTCTCTCTCTCTCTCTCTCTCTCTCTCTCTCTCTCTCCTCACAAACACACACACCACACACACACACACACACACACACTCTCTCTCTCTCTCTCTCTCTTTCTCTCTCACCACACACACACACACACACACACACACACACTCTCTCTCTCTCTCTCTCTCTCTCTCTCTCACACACACACACACACACACACACACACACACACACACACACACACACACAGAAACGAAAAACACAAAATACTGCATGCCCACACACACATCAATTGATGACGTAGTCGCTAGACATTGTTGGCATCGCATTAAGCTGCCTGTGGCAGCCGTACTGCTGACAGCCATACTGCTGACAGCCATACTGACAGCCATACCGCTGACAGCCATACTGCTGACAGCTACACTACTGACAGCCACACTGACAGCCGTACTGCTGACAGCCATACTACAGACAGCCATACTGACAGCCTACTACTGACAGCCATACTACCGACAGCCCTACTGATGACAGCCATACTACTGACAGCCATACTACTGACAGCTATACTACTCACAGCCATACTGCGAACAGCCATACTACTGACAGCCATACTGCTGACAGCCATACTGCTGACAGCCATACTGCTGACAGCCATACTGACAGCCATACTACTGACAGCTATACTACTGACAGCCATACTGCTGACAGCCATACTGACAGCCATACTGACAGCCATACTGACAGCTATACTGCTGACAGCCATACTACTGACAGCTATACTGCTGACAGCCATACTGCTGACAGCCATACTGACAGCCATACTACTGACAGCCATACTGACAACCATACTACTACTGACAGCTATACTACTGACAGCCATACTGCTGACAGCCATACTGACAGCCATACTGACAGCTATACTGCTGACAGCCATACTACTGACAGCTATACTGCTGACAGCCATACTGCTGACAGCCATACTGACAGCCATACTGCTGACAGCTATACTGCTGACAGCCATACTGCTGATAGCCATACTGCTGACAGCCATACTGACAGCTATACTGCTGACAGCCATACTGCTGACAGCCATACTGACAGCCATACTGACAGCCATACTACTGACAGCCATACTGACAGCTATACTGCTGACAGCCATACTGCTGACAGCCATACTGCTGACAGCCATACTACTGACAGCCATACTGCTGACAGCCATACTGACAGCCATATACTGCTGACTGCTGACAGCTATACTGCTGACAGCCATACTACTGACAGCCATACTGCTGATAGCCATACTGACAGCTATACTACTGACAGCTATACTGCTGACAGCCATACTACTGACAGCCATACTGACAGCCATACTGCTGACAGCCATACTGCTGACAGCCATACTGACAGCATATGACAGCCATACTGACAGCCATACTACTGACAGCTATACTGCTGACAGCCATACTGCTGACAGCCATACTGACAGCATACTGCTGACAGCCATACTACTGACAGCCATACTGCTGACAGCCATACTGACAGCCATACTGCTGACAGCCATACTGACAGCCTGACAGCCATACTGCTGACAGCCATACTGACAGCCATACTGACAGCCATACTGCTGACAGCCATACTGACAGACATACTGACAGCCATACTGCTGACAGCCATACTGCTGACAGCCATACTGCTGACAGCCATACTGACAGCCATACTGCTGACAGCCATATACTGACAGCCATACAGCCATACTGACAGCCATACTACTGACAGCCATACTGCTGACTGACAGCCATACTACTGACAGCCATACTACTGACACATAGCTGACATCCACTACTGCTGCCAGCTATACTACTGACAGCCATACTGCTGACAGCCATACTAGCCATACTGACAGCTATACTGCTGACAGCCATACTGACAGCCATACTGCTGACAGCCATACTGACAGCCACTACTGACAGCCCTTCTTCACATACTGACAGCCATACTACTGACAGCCATACTACTGACAGCCATACTACTGACAGCCATTCTGACAAGACCATAATGAAAGCCATACTACTGACCACGCCAGCTATACTACTGACAGCCTACTGCTGACAGTCATACTACTGACCCCATCTCCCATCTCCCGTACCTACTCTTTCCTCTGTACCTTCCCCCAAGTTGTCTGAAAGAGAGGGCAGGATCGAGTCCAAATGTGTGACACAGGTCGTTCACACGCACCATTCTGTGCTGTGACTTGATCTTCTAGGTCAGCCCCTTGCTCAGTGAGAAGTACTCGACCCGGTTTGTGTGCTTCGTCCGTAAGGCGTTAAGGTGTCTGACAGTTGCCAAAAGTGCTCTCTCTCTCTCTCTCTCTCTCTCTCTCTATATATATATATATATATATATTTTTTTTTTTTTTTTTTTTTTTTTTCAGTTTCATGCACTGGTGGAACCGTTCCTCCCCACCCACCACCCCCCCCCCCTCCTTAAAAGTGCAGGGTGGCGGAGAGGTGCTGATGTGTGTGTGTGGGGGGGGGGGATCAGAAGGGTTGAATGAAAAAAAAACAATATGATCGCATTTCTCGGTGGTGGGCCCTCCTTGGTTCCAGGTCTCGGCTCCTCCTGTGACCCAGTTCTTTTTCTCTCTCTCTCTCTCTCTCTCTCTCTCTCTCTCTCTTGCAGGGTGATTCAGGCAATCAGTTCAGCCAGCCTTCCTGTCAAAGACGCTCCCGCACCCAGTAGAAAGAAACTCGTGAGAGAGCGTGGCAGCGGAGAGTCCTCGGAAAGAGAAGCCCCCTTCAAGCAAGTGTTTCGGCCCTTATCTCCTGACACTCTAGGGGAGTTGGGCCACACCCAGTTCATGACTCCGGATGTCCCTCTGCTGCCCTTTTTGCTCCCCATCTTAGGACGAGCCATGGCTGGGATTCGAACCCATGCCCCTCTGGACATGCTCATTTTCCACTTAATGACTCGCGCACTAACCACTGAGCCACTGGGACACCCTGATATTTGTAGGAAAGTTAAGCCTTATGAAGTTCACTTTTGTTCCTCCTTGACCAGATCCAGTTTGAACACATCCCTGCTGCATCTGCCATTGCTTTCAGGGCTCTGGTTTTTTCCCTCCCTGCAACTGAGAGCTGACTTCATGAGGCTGTATGCAGACGTCCCACAAGCCCCCTAGCTCCAATCTCTGCAGTGAGGACTTTGACCTGATAGCCTTCTCTCCTCAGGCTGTTTGCCAGATCAGCATACTTTTCAGTCTTGTAGATTTGAGCTGCCTCCATTCTGTTCTCATATGGCACCGTGAGCTCGATCATGATCAGCTGCTTGGTTGTCTGAGAGTGGACTACTATGTCTGGTCTCATGCCACTCTTGCGGATGATCTCTGGGTGACTCTTCCATTCTGGGAGGTCTGCAGTGCATTCCCAGTCATCTGCCCCGTTCAGCTCCTTCAGGAGACTCTGCCTGCATGTTTCCGAGTGGCACTGTGTTTGTTCTTGGCCATGATTCGCTGCCTCCTGCCGTGAAGAATGTTGCGGGCGCTTTTGGAGTCCTGATTTTCCCTTTTGGTGGTGTTGGTACTAGCCCAGCCTACTTGTACAATCTCTTTGAGCACTTGGTTGTGCCTCATGTGTACCTTCCTTGAGCCAGGGCTACTTTACATGAGCTTAGGACATGCTCCACTGTTTGTTTTTCATGGCAGAGGGGGGCATGAAGGATCGTCTGTTTTTCCCCACTTCACCAGGTTTGCATTTGAGGGGCAGAAGGGTCATATGCAGATCTGAGAATGAGAAAAGCTGATCCTGAGAGGGGCCATGTGCCAAATGTCATTCCAAGTGAGACTTCTTTGGAGTGCATTCTCCCACGTTGTCCATTGCCCTTGCTGGCTCTCTGCTGGACTGCTTTTGGAGTCTTTTTTTGTCTTCTTTTCTTTTCTTTTCTCATCTCCTGAATCATCATGTCTCTTTTTGCTTTTCCATTGCCCTTTGACCACCATTCAGTTTTGGTCACCCCCAGTCCTTGTCTGTTTGTCTGTGTGTGTGTCCTGTTATTTCTCTGATCTTGAGACTTTCTTTTGCAGAATCTATCGCCTCTTGAACTTTCCATTTTCTGCCTGTCTTCAGCTGGGGCTTGATTGCTTCTACCACCTTGTCTCCTGAGTCCTCCAGCATCCTTTGAAGTCTGATCTTCCCTGCTTTGTATATTCCTCCAGGATGGATTTCAGTGGTAGTTTCAGCTTTGCTTGGCGACAGTACAGCGCTATGTCAGTCAGACAGGGTGGGACACCAAGCCATTTCTTTGTGAACTTGTTGATTTTGGATTCCATTGCCTCCACTATGCTGGTGCAGATGTCGTATATCAATCAGAGGCCATAGGAGCTTTGGTATCAGCATGAACTGCAGACACCAGACCTTGTATTTGCCAGGGAGCCCACACTGGTCAATGGCTCCAAGCCTTCTTCCGACATCTGTTTGGTTTCTTTTGCTCTTTAGTTGTGTCTTTCAGCGTATCATCGTACCATCTTCCAAGGCTCTTGACTGGCTCTTCTGTGTAACTGTTGGAATGGCCTGGTTGGCAACACTGAAGACCACGGATTCGGCCACATTTTCCTTTCCTCAGTGAGAGACTCCGTGATTTCTTTGGCTTGAACTTCATTCTGGATGGGCAACTATCTCATCCAGGCCCCTCTAGCACATGACGTGTCTCGTCTTCTGTGGATGAAATCACTGTAGTGTCATCCATGGAGGCCTTGAGAGGGGGCATCTTGTATCCGTTGCCAAGGTCTGTTTGTCTTGCGTTGCTTGTTGCTGCTTTCAAGATGACTTCCATTGCCAACACGAACAGTATTGGGGAAATTGCACAGCCCATTGCAATGCCCACTTCCAAGTTGATCCAATCTGTTGTGTACTCCTTGGTAAAGAACCCGCATTGAGAAGCCATTGAAGTACTTCTTGAGCATGTCGCGGGATGTTCTTTGGCACATGGAACACATCTCAAGAGCCAACTGTATCATCTCACGGGGTACAGATCCATATGTGTTTGCCAGATCAAGCCACAGTACGTCCAGGTCTCTCTTTCTGTGTTTTTGCTCTTTGGATTGCGTCCCAGATCATTGTGGCGTGTTCTACACAGCCAGCCACGCCTGGGATGCCACCTTTCTGGACTGACACATCCACGTACTTGTTTTCCAAGAGGTACTTGGTCAGCCTTGCTGCCATGACAGAGAAGAAGATTTTCCCTTCGACGTTTAGTAGTGATATTGGCCTGAACTGGCTGATGTCACTTGAGTTTTGCTCTTTGGGGATGTACACACCATCTGCCGTCATCCACTGGCCGCTGATCTTCTGGTTTCTCCAAGCTGATCGCAGCAGCAGCCTGTGGAGCCACTCCAGCACCTTGGAACATTTCTTGTACAGCTGGTAAGGTATTCCGTGTGGCCCTGGTGATGATTTGGCTCTGGCTTTGTCGACCACCTTCTTGATTTCTGCCAACGTTGGAGGCTTGTTATTGAACTGTTCCTCAGGGTTGGTTGGCCACACCAGACCTTGAATGTCGAGTGGTGCTTTGCTCTGTGAGTCAGAGTATGTTTTCCTCAGATGCTGCTCAAGAACTCCTTTGTCCACACTTAGAGTCCCAGATTTTGGCTGCTCAAATAGAGTTCTGGCAAACTGGAAGGGGTCTCTGAAGAAGCGCTCTTGTGTCTTCTTCTTTTTGCTCTTCCTCTTCCTCGCAGATTCCGCTTTGCTGAGGGCGCTGTGTTTTGCTTTCAGGTCTTCCCAGAGTTTTTCTAAGCCTTGTTTTTCAGCTGGCAGTGCGGGTCTTCATAAGCTTCTCGAGGTTGTTCTTTTGGACTCGGATCTTGTCCATCTCTCTTCTTGGCGTCTGGATTTCTTTGGATGTGTGTTTTTCTTTGGGTAGTTTTGCTCCATAGGCGTCTCTACATGTGGCATACACAATGTCCCCCATATGTGGCTAGTTTGTGTTCCAGGGTGCTTTTCCCTATCAGTGCATCGAGTCTTTGGGCGATTTTTGCATCCAGCTTCTCCCAGTCTTCAGTTAGTTCGTTTGCTCGTGGCAGGTTGAGTTTCAAGCGCCTGGTATCGAGGGCCTGTGCAAATTCCTCATCCGAACCAACAGCGTGGATGTCCTGGCACTGTGGTTTAAATCCTGGCCTTGGTCTTCCGACGTCTTAGCTGCTGATGCAGTGCGCTGCTGCTCATTCAGATGAGTCTTCACACATCCCATCTTTGTTCTGTGGATCTTCATGCCACGGGGTGGTAGCGAAACGCTTTCCACACACACATGGGTATTCCATTTGGTCCATGTTCATAGTCCGTTTGGGATTTGCAGTCGTGATTGGTTGAGCACCGATGGATTCATCATTCTCTCCCGCTTTCGATGAATCCTGGGAGCATCTGGCAGTGCGGTCTTCATTTGCTTCTCGAGGTTGTTCTTTTGGACCCGGATCTTGTCCATCTCTTCTTGGCGTCTGGATTTCTTTGGATGTGTTTTCTCTTTGGGTAGTTTTGCTCCATAGGCGTCTCTACATGTGGCATACGCAATGTCCCCATATGTGGCTAGTTTGTGTTCCAGGGTGCTTTTCCCTAACAGTGCATCGAGTCTTTGGACGATCTTTGCATCCAGTTTCTCCCAGTCTTCAGAGAAGATAGCTTATATCACAGGTAATTGTGCATGGGAGTGGGGTGGGGGCGGGAGAGTCGCAATCACGTAGAAGGGCGTTGGGGACGCGGAACGAGAGAGAGAGAGAGAGAGAGAGAGAGAGAGAGAGAGAGAGAGAGAGAGAGAGCCTGTGGGGGAGTGGAGGGGGTGGGGGGCACGGGGGTGGGAGGGGGGAGGGGGGGGGGGGCACGGGGGAGGGATCCGGGGAAAGAAGTCAGGACAAGGTGCGGTGAAGGCGCGGCAGAACTCGGTCTTGTTAGGCATTGACATACAACCTCTGACATTGTTAGAGTGTTTGCCCTAATTTTGCATTTAAGAGAAGAAGAAAAAGAAGAAGAACAAGAAGGAGAAGGAGAAGAAGAGAAGAAGAAGAAGAAAGAAGAAGAAGAAGAAGAGATACAGAGAAGAAGAAGAAGATGTATGACCGACTTCTGCTTAATTTCGTGGACGATTTGATCCGTTATAGATATTCATATACTATGTCCTTCCTTACCTCTCTCTCTCTCTCTCTCTCTCTCTCTCTCTCTCTCTCTCTCTCTCTCTCTCTCTCTCTCTCTCTCTCTCTCTCTTTCCCCGTGATTTTTATCGTGTTTGTAATGCTTATTTATTCATTGTGCATACTTTTGCGTTACCTTCTATTATGTGCCGTGTCTCTGAAAATGTGCGCGCGCGTGTGTGTGTGTGTGTGTGTGTGTGTGTGTGTGTGTGTGTGTGTGTGTGTGTGTGTTTGAGAGAGAGAAATAGAAGGAGAGAGAGAGAGAGAGAGAGAGAGAGAGAGAGAGAGAGAGAGAGAGAGAGTGTGTGTGTGTGTGTGTGTGTGCGCGCAGTTCTCCCTCTCTATTCCAGGGTCTGTCGATCACTGTCTCTGCCTGATGCTGAAATTGCTACTGTAGGCATCCTTCAGTCTTGGAAGACTATGGAGTTGCGCTCTAGGTGTCTATTCTGGTACAGCGACGGGTGTTGCTGGCCAGTCCGACGCGGGAATGACAGTCCCTGTGGCAGAGGGCACAGGTGAAGTCTGACGCTGGTCTGTCTGCCTGGGCTGCAGCCTTTTTTCTCATTCTCTCTTTCCCCGTGCTGCTGAGCGAGCGAGCGTCTCTTCGAACTTGGAGGGACCTTTCTACACAGTCTGTCTCCAGGCTGACCGTTCGAGGGCTGTTGCTTCCCAGTTGTTCTGGTCAATGTTCAATGCTTTTAGGTCCCTCTTGCACACGTCTTGAAAATCGCAGCTATGGTCTGCCTGTGGGACGTTTTCCCTGCACAAGTTCTCCATAGAGGACGTCTTTTAGGATCCGTCCGTCATCCATGCGCACGACATGGCCGAGCCAGCGCATACGTCTCTGTTTCAACAGCGTGTACATGCTAGTGCATCCGGCTCTTTTCCAGGACAGTGATGTTTGGGACCTTGTCCTGCCAGGTGATGTTCAGAAAAGCGTCGGAGGCTACGAATATTGAAAGCATTGAGCTTTCGCTCTTGTCGGGCACGCAAAGTCCAAGACTCGCTGCCATACAGGAGGGTGTTCACGACGCAGGCTCTCTAGATCTGGATCTCTGTGTGCTCGGTCAGCTTGCTGTTGTTCCATGCTTTCTTTGCCAGTCTGGTCATGGTGGCTGCCTTGCCGATGCGCCTGTTGAGCTCCGCGTGAAGTGTGAGAGGGTGTCTGGGATATTTGAGCCCAGATAAACAAAGTCATGGACGACATCCAGTTCATGGGTCATTGATGCTGATGACTTGGGGAGAGTCAACATCCTGTCCCATGACCTGTGTTTTCTTCAAGCTTATGGTAAGCCCGAAGTCTTGGCAGGCATCGCTGAAGCAAGTCATGAGCTGCTGTAGGTCCTCAGCTGAGTGGGCGGTTACTGCTGCATCGTCGGCAAAGAGGAAGTCACGCAGGCACCTCAGCTTGACTTTAGTCTTGGCTCTTAATCTGTAGAGGTTGAAGACCGTTCCGTCTGTCCTGGTTTGGAGGTAGATACCTTCAGCAGGCAGGACCAAATGCGTGTTTCAGCATCACAGCAAAGAAGATTCCAAACAGGGTGGGAGCCAGGACGCAACCCTGTTTCACTCCGCTCCGTATGTTTGAAGGCAGCTGATGTTGAGCCGTCAAAGACGACAGTGCCTTTCATGACTTCGTGGAAGGATCTGATGATGCTGAGAAGTTTGGGTGGACATCCAATCATGGGGAGGATCTTGAAGAGGCCATCCTGCTGACCAGATCGAAAGCCTTTGTGAGATCTATAAAGGCAATGAAGAGTGGCTGCCTTTGCTCCCTACATTTCTCCTGAAGTGTGTTAAGGGAGAAAATCATATGTATAGTGGATCTGTTGGCACGGAAACCGCACTGTGATTCAGGGATAAACTTGCTCTGCAAGTACTTGGAGCCTCTTCAGTACTACTCGTGCAAAGACTTTCCCAGCGATACTAAGGAGGAGATATGCCACGATAATTATTGCAATCGCTTCTGTCACCTTTGTTTTTTGTTCAATGTGACGACGTTAGCATTCCCCATGTCTTGTGGTACTTCGCCTTCACTCCAGCAGAGGCAGAGGATTTCATGCAACTCGGTGATAAGCGTCTCTTTACA
>JADBJO010005848.1:95000-102500 GCA_016801955.1 Conus betulinus
CAGCGGCCCCGGGTGGACAAAAATGCCGCCCCCCCACCCCCCTCCCACTGTGGCATCTAGCCCCGGACCAGATACGATTCTCGGCAAAAAATTACAATACTGACACGGCAGAAGTCCACTCGACGAATGGGACACTTCCGTTTTCTTGGCCTGTGCCAACATTGTCGGCTCCAGTCTGCGACGATTGTGAAATTTTCAATTTGCTGCAGTGAACGGTTCGAGCGGTTGCTTATGAGGAACACATACACTCCCCCCCACCCCCAACACACACACACACATCTCTCTCTCTCTCTCTCTCTCTCTCTCTCTCTCTCTCTCTCTATATATATATATATATATATATATATATATATATATTGAATTATAAACAAAGCTTGCTCTTATGTCTCAGATTGTAGAAATAGGGGGGTGGTAAGCCTTCATATCTGCAGTGGTAGATGATTCTGCCTAACTGACAGTATGTGCTTGAGTGGGGGTGAATGGGGAATAATAAATGCTTCTCAAAATGAACCTTCACAAGTGCTGACATAAGAGCAAGCTTTGTTTATAATTCAATATTTCTTGCAGTCATTGCAACACCTAGCTGCTCTGTAAATTGCTGGAACGGTGCTCGGTACTTATCCTTGGAATTTATTGTTTCATTGTAATTTAGTCCCTTGCGGATTCATTCCAAGAACTGGCCCTCAGCACTTGTGTCTAAGAAGAGGTTATCTTTCTATATTTTCTACTTTTCACAAGAAAATGTAGCTTGTTTTGCTCTTTCATGATTTTCTTTGCTTCTTAGGTGGCACCTTTAGTTAGTTTTTTGAAAACTCAACAAACATACTATGGTATTGCACACCAGCCTTTTTCTGGTATAGCATTTTTCTTAAAACCGAAAAGGCAGAGGAGTCAAATTACCACTTTCCGCGGTCACTGAGGAGAAACAATCAGGTTTCGAAATACCGGTATCTGACCAGGAGTTATATGTTAGTGAGCTTCCTCCCCATTGGAGATGGTCTCCCGCTTTGGAGACTATAAGCTTGCAGAAGGTTCATTTTGAGAAAGCATTTATTATTCCCCATTCACCCACTCAAGCACATACTGTCAGTTAAAACAAAAAACAAGTGCCTTTAAAGAAAGGCAAAAATGGCGGTGTGTGTGTGTGTGTGTGGGGGGGGGGGGGGGGGGGGGGTGGGGGGGGGGGGGTATATAAAGAAAATGAGAATGAAAACACAGGGAAATGTATGAAATACAAATACAAAATCGTTCATTAGCCGACTATGAGACTATCGTAATCCATCTCGAAGACAGAATTATTCTTTTTGCCTGTGGGGGGGGGGGGGGGGATAAAGAAAATGAGAATGAAAACACAGGGAAATGTATGAAATACAAATACAAAATCGTTCATTAGCCGACTATGAAGACTATCGTAATCCATCTTGAAGACAGAATTATTCTTTTTGCCTGCTCCTAGGCCTTTTGTCCGCTAGATCGGACTCGTCAGGGAGGCACGGCTGATTGTGTCTGTGCTCCCTTGGCATCAAATAGAGATATACCACAGTCTAGAATACTGTTTTATTCTCACCCCCAAGGATTCAAAAACGGAATCCAACAGCACCCCGAAACAGTGAGTGAAGGGTAGAAAAAATCAAACGAAAAGAAACTGTGGTAATGAAAATTAATGATTTGCTGAAAAAAAGCAATAACCAAGCATTTTCAGCAGTTAAGGACAGCCTTAAAACTTTGATCTCGTAAGAGATGCAATCTCCCACTGATTGATTAGGCAATAATATTTTGAACAATTTAATGGTGGGAGAGAACAAGTGCAGTCTAACAATTCTTCCATCATTATGTTCATGACTTGGCAAAGATTCTAAAGGGAAAAAATTGTGCTGGGGGAAACAAGTGCAGGCTAACAGTTCCGTCAGATGACTTGGCAAAAATGTAAAGAAAAACAAACGGAAAGGGAAAGGACGGGGAAGGGAGAGAAAATGAGAGTTGTTGAACATCAAAACCAAAATGTCTTTTAATCATAAAATCCTTTACTAGCATATGGGGACCTTGTGATCCATTTTGAAGACAGAAATATTCATACTGCCTGCTCCGAGACCTTTCGTCAGCGGGATCGGACTCATCAGGGAAAAACGGCTGATCGTCTGTGCTTCCTTGACACCACATGGAGACATACCACTCTTTGTCTCTCTCTGTCTCTATCTCTCTGTGTCTCTCTGTCTCTCTTTGTCTCTCTGTCTCTCTGTCTCTGTCTGTCTGTCTGTCTGTCTGTCTCTCTCTCTTCTCTCTCTCTCTCTGTGTGTGTGTGTGTGTGTGTGTGTGTGTGTGTGTGTGTGTGTGTGTGTGTCCATTAGCTAGGACTTAGCCAAATGCAAAAGCACTTTGTGAATGCCGTTCCCAGTCAAGCGAACCAACACCCCTGCTTTGTTTCTTTTTTTTCTTCTTTATGAATGAATAAAAATGACGGTGCATTTTGCACTAAACAAGACTGCATACTGTGCATGTGACAACCGAAGCGAGTCCTTTCTTTTTTCTTTCTTTTTTTCTTTCTTTTCTTTCTTTCTTTCTTTCTTTCTTTCTTTCTTTCTTTTTCTCTTTCTTTTCCTTTCTTTTTGTAAATAAATTCCGCTGTGTGCTGGCGACATGCTTTTTGCCTTCCAACAGCCACTAAGTAGCCTGCGGCAACAAATTATCTCCAACATCATGCTGACATCACGGTCTGTAAGGGTTAATGTTGATATAGGAGGTTATATTTCATTGCCTCGTCTTGCATTAGATTATTCTGCACTACATACTGCACTGCACTGCACTGCACTGCACTGCACTGTACAGTATAGTATAGTATAGTATAGTATAGTATAGTATAGTATAGCATAGCATAGCATAGCATAGCATAGCACAGCACAGTACAGCACAGTACAGTACAGTACAGTACAGTACAGTACAGTACAGTACAGTACAGTACAGTACAGTACGGTACAGCAGAGCAGAGCAGAGCAGAGCAGTGCAGAGCAGTGTAGTGTAGTGTAGTGTGGTGTAGTGTAGTGTAATGTAGTGTAGTGTAGTGTAGTGTAGTGTAGTGTAGTGGTGTGTAGTGTAGTGTAGTGCAGTGCTATGCTGTGCTCTGCTGTGCTCTGCTGTGCTGTGCTGTGCTGTGCTGTGTTGTGTTGAGCTGTATCGTATCGTATCGTATCGTATCGTATCGTATCGTATCGTATCGTATCGTATCGTATCGTATCGTCTTGTATTGTATTGTATTGTATTGTATTGTATGGCATTGTATTGCATTATACTGTATTGCTTTGTACGGCACTGTACTGCATTGTTTGTTTTTATCGAATTGCATTGTATTGCATTGATTGCATCGCATTACATTGTTTTGTACTGTATTGCACTGTATTGCATTGCACTGTATTATATTGGATTGGATCCCACTGTATTATACTGTATTGGATTTCACTGCATTGTTTTGCATTGTAATGTACAGTGCTGCATTATATAGTACTACGTTGCATCGTATTGTATTGCATTGCATTGTACTGAACTGTCTCACGCTGTATGGCTTTTCATTGCATTGTATTGCACTGAACTGTCTCACACTGTATGGTATTGCATTGCGTTTTATTGCATTGAACTGTCTCACACTGTATGACATTGCATTGCGTTCTATTGCATTGAACTGTCTCACACTGCATGGCATTGCATGCATTCTATTGCACTGAACTGTCTCACACTGTATGGCATTGCATTGCGTTCTATTGCACTGAACTGGCTCACACTGTATGGCATTGCATTGCGTTCTATTGCACTGAGCTGTCTCTCACACTTATGGCATTGCGTGTGTATTGCATTAAACTGTCTCACTCTGTATGACATTGTATTAAACTGTCTCACACTGCACGGCATTGTATTGTTGTATTGTATTAAACTGTCTCACACTGTATGACATTGCATTTGTATTGTATTGCATTGAATTGTCTCACACTGTATGACATTGTATTGTATTGCATTGAAAGTGTATCAAACTGTATGACATTATATTGTATTGCATTGAACTGTCTCACACTGTATGACATTGCATTGCATTGTATTGAAATGCCTCACGCTGCATGACAGTACATTGCATTGTATTGTATTGAACTGTCTCACACTATGTGACATTGTATTGTATCGTATTGAACTGTCTCACACTGTATGGCATTGCATTGCATTGTATTGCGTTGAACTGTCTGACACTGTATGGCATTGTATTGTATTAAACTGTCTCACACTGTATGGCATTGCACTGTATTGCACTGAACTGTCTCACACTGTATGGCATTGCACTGCATTGCATTGAACTTTTTCACACTGTATGGCATTGCATTGTATTGCATTGAACTTATCCGGCTGTATGGTATTGCTTTGTATTGTATTACATTGAACTGTCTCACACTGTATGGCATTGCATTGTATTCATTGAACTGCCTCACTCCGCATGGCATTCCATTGTATTGTATTGTATTGTATTGTATTGTATTGTATTGCATTGAACTGTCTCACACAGTATGGCATTGCATTATACTGCTTTGAATTGTCTCACACTGTATGGCATTGCATTGCATTGTACTGCATTGAACTGTCTCACACTGTATGGCATTGCATGGCATTGCATTGTACTGCATTGAACCGTCTCACACTGTGTGGAATTGCGTTGCATTGTACTGCATTGAACTGTCTCACACTGTATAGCATTGCATTGCATTGCATTGTACTGCATTGAACTGTCTCACACTGTATGGCATTGCGTTGCATTGTATTGCATTGAACTGTCTCACACTGTATGACATTGCTTTGCATTGTACTGCATTGAACTGTCTCGCACTGTATGGCATTGCGTTGCATTGTACTGCATTGAACTGTCTCACACTGTATGGCATTGCATTGCATTGTACTGCATTGAACTGTCTCACACTGTATGGCATTGCATTGCATTGTACTGCATTGAACTGTCTCACATTGTATGGTATCGCATTGCATTGTATTGCATTGAACTGTCTCACACTGTATGGTATTGCATTGTATTGTATTGCACTGCTTTGCGTTCACATTGATTGTATTTGTATTGAATTGTGTCATTTTGCAGTGTTTTAGATTCTGTTTTGGTGCATGGAATTGTGTTATGTTATATGTACTGTGGTGATGGTTTTTGTATTGCATTATATTACGCTGTGTTCTGTCGTATATTACTGCATTGGATCATTCTTGCTTTTTAGCATTTTGTCGTGTGGTCTTTTGTCGTGTTGTCTAGTATTTACTGCATTTGTTGTACTATATTGAATGATGTTGTAGTGTCTGGTACTGAGCTGTGCTGGTCTGTGATCTACTGCTCTGCAACGTGTTGAATTGTGTCATATTGTGCCATGATGTAGAGACTTAGAAAGTTAAGTTCTCTCTCTCTCTCTCTCTCTCTCTCTCTCTCTCTCTCTCTCTCTCTCTCTCTCTCTCTCTCCTCTCTCTCTCTCTCTCTCTCTCCTCCAACCAATCTTCTGGGGAATACAAGAGAAGAAGAAGAAGAAGAAGAAGAAGAAGAAGAAGAAAGAAGAAGAAGAAGAAAGAAGAAGAAGAAGAAAGAAGGAAGGAAGGAACGAACGAACGAACGAATGTTTATTTTCAGAGGGTAATGGAATAAGCATCACTGCTTTTGTACATCCAGCCCTCCGGGGCCAAAAGAAATGTAAGAAATGAAAAGAAAAAAGTATTGATTAATATAAAACAATGGAAAGTAACACTTAAATATGAAATATGAAAATGCAAAAGAACACAAACATCTATGTACAGAGGGAACACCGACGGAAGGTGTAGGAGACGGTGGGGGGCGGGAGTGGGATGGGGTGGGATGGGGGACAATTAAGAATGAGATGAGGGGGGATGGAAGTGAAGGAAGAACTGATAAGGAAAATGAAACATTTACACAGAACAGTTATTGGTACATCTCTGGGTAAAGTGGTGTAAGATCAGACAGATACATCAAGTACGTAAAAAGACTGGATTTAAACTTACTAGTGTTTGGTTCGTTTTTTTTTTTTTTTCCTGGGATATTATTCCAATGTCAGCCCCCCCCCCCCCCCCCCCCCCCCCCTCAGAATAAGCAAGGCTTGATTTGCATAGATGAATTGATGGGAAAGGGAGATTTATTTCATGCGAATGTTGATGATCATTAGAAGTAAATATATTCATTTAATAGGAAGGAGCACTGCCGTGTAGTATTTTATGCATAAAGAGTGCTTTATTGTACAATAAGCTTAGTTTGGTCTTGAATGGAAGGATACCTGCTCGTTCATAATCAGGGTGCCTTAGCGAGGGTTCATCAATTGTTATTTTGATAGCTCCTTTGTATATACTAGTTAATGGTTTAAGCAACTTATTGATAGCTAAATCCAGAGAGTGTCGAAGCATAGTCAATATTGATTGAATATACGATTGAAAAAAAAAATTTCTGGTATGATAATCTAAAAGAAATGTTATTTTCCTGAGCTGATACAGTTTTAGGTTGAAAAGAGGGGCATGCTTCCTGTAGAAGAAGAAGAAGAAGAAGAAGAAGAAAGAGAAGAAGAAGAAGAAACAACCTTGTGGCACGTTGCATACCCACAGGTAAATGCCGTGCGAACTGTGGACCAATGGCAAGAAAGGTTATAACTGTACTTGCCGATCCAAGTCTTTGGGAGATGGCTTTTCGACTGGTAAGTAAACAGAAGTAATGACAATGAAATCCCGATAGCAAAAGAACAAACAAAATGTGGCAAATCTTGTGCCACGACATGATTGCCAATACCATAAAGAGAGAGAGAGAGAGAGAGAGAGAGAGAGAGAGAGAGAGAGAGAGAGAGAGAGAGAGAGAGAGAGAGAGAGAGAGAGAGAGAGAGACAGTGTGTATCAAATCCAAAGTTAACAAAAACAAATAAATTCGTAACATTTCGTTATGTCCTCACCTCACCGCACAGGAGTAATGCAGTAAAAAAAAAAAAAAAAAAAAAAACCTTAAGACTGACTCGACCATCCACTCAATCAAATGATGATGACATTGTATATTTTACCGATCTCTTCAACTTGAAAAAAAAAAAAAAAAAAAAAAAAGACTGACTCGACCATCCACTCAATTAAATGATGTCATTGTATTTTACTGATCTCTTCAACATGCGATGAATGATAATATTCATTCAGATATCTTATAATGTATTATCTTAATTTTTCACTATCTTCATCTGTCTAATTTTTCAATGCTTCCGCGATGAATTTCGCAACTGATTTAATTACAAGTTCATCATCTGATGATAACACAAAGAGAGACAGAGGCAGACAGACAGACAGATAGACAGACGGACGGACAGACAGACAGAAAGACGGACAGACAGCGAGACAAGACAGAGACACAGAGAGAGCGAAGAAAAGAAAAGAGGAAATAGCCTGCGAATCCGCTTCTTTGGATGTAGAATCTGCTTCATTCGGTTTGGTTGGTTGTTTCAA
>JADBJO010005848.1:107500-110000 GCA_016801955.1 Conus betulinus
CCGAGAGATACAGACACCTGCAGTGTTGGTCAGGAAATTTGAGCAAAACTCTCAGAGACGCATCATTAAGTAGATGAAACTCGACTGTGTGGTCCCAGTCTTCCCAAGTGAGTCCGTAGCAAACTCAAATCTGGGTGGGGAACCGGTCGGAGCAGAAAAATCCCACATGACTCTGATGGGAATCGAACCCACGACGCCACGGCGGCTGGTCGGGCAAACGAATTGTGTTTGCAATATGTTTGTCAATGTCGTCTAGCGGGGTATTTTCAGTGCCTTTGGAAACTTTCCTTTCATTTTGCTTGAAAAACTACAGGCGACAGTCACCATAATTTTGGACAGTGGATGTCGAGTAATCTTGTAGTTTTGATTTCTTTTTATTTGTTTGTTTGCTTCTTTGTTTGTGTTTGAATAATAAACCGTTTGAAAGGTCAGAATAATTCTTTGTCTCAGTTTGATCAAGATGAAATGGTCTCTCGTCAAAATAATTCATTTTATCTGTCCCCTGTGACCTGAAGAGATAGTCGGGGGTTAGTTGATTTGTCTTCGAATTAACCAATAATGTCACTAGTTCGCAATTTGTGTTGTTTGACGTACGCAGAACAGAGTTTTATACCCTGACACCTTTATCAAACAGTCCACTGGAAAAATTAGTCATACTTTTTTTTTGTTATTGTTGCTGTTGCTGTTGTGTGCATGCGCGCGCGCGCGTGTGTGTGTGTGTGTGGGGGGGGGGGGGGGGGGGGGGGGGGGGGGGGGAGTGCGCGCGTGTGTGTGTCCTGTCTTATTCAATGCCTGCTGTTAGAATACTTTGCGACGTATCTCACCAGCTGCTAAAATGCTGACAGCATATACAAACACGTCGGACGTGAACTCTTCTTACACTATACCCTAGGTGTAGGTATCACAGGTTGAAAAGTCTCCTGTATCAGCTCGGAGTGGAATCCTGCTGAAATAAAAGACACTTGGTCTAGTTTTGAGGCGTAGGGGGAGGCGCAAAAATTCTTTTCGAACAAAAGGAAAAAGTGGTGCCCAAGTTTCGTGATGTCAAAAAAAAAAAAAAAAAAAAATCGTGCCTGTATACATAAATGTATACTCATGAACACACATAGGCACATACAAAACACCCAGACACACGTGCAGGCACGCACGTACGCATGCACACACGAGCGCGCGCACGCACACACACACACACACACACACACACACACACACACACACACACACACACACACACACACACACACACACACACAAAGACACACACACACACACACACACACACACACACACATACACACACGCGCGCGCGCGCGCGCGCGCGCGCGCACGCCCGCACGCCCGCTAGCGTGTTCACACACACACACACACACACACACACACACACACACACACACACACACACACCGTAATTCCGGGTGTGTTTGTATTTGATGGAATGACAGCGTTCCAACTCGTACTGTTCACTGGAATTGTGTACTCGTCTATCATTTACAGATTGTTTTTAACCGTTTGTGAATGGCATTATCACAACGTCGTTCCTTCGGATTCCCGAACACATCCACACCCAGGAGTTGTGCTGTCACAGTCTCTCAGAGCCAGCAGCCCAGGGAGCAGTCAAGTCGTCACGAGGCAACTCACCAGAGTAAATACTGCACTGCTTCGGAGTGACTTCGGTGACGTTCAGTGATCCGTGTTCCGATCCAACACACGCAAAACACCACCTCCTACTGACCATCATGGAGCCAGACTGATTGAGAGGCTCCTTTCAGAGGACGCAGCCATGTCCATTCACCGACAGTGCCCATGAATGTGCCTCTGCTGACGATTTGTACTGGAATGTGCGGGCATTGACCTCAAGAAAAAGAATTTTAACTGAAGTCAGCATGAGAGCAGGGCATGAAGTGCCAGAGTATTAGAACACACCGGAATAGTTCAGTTGGTAGAGCGCCGGACTCGTGATCCTGGGGGCGCGGGTTCGAATTTCGGTTCAGGGGGATTTTTCCCTCAGAGTTAATATTAGTTCTGACTCCATTCCCCATACAGTCCTTCGAATGAGACTATAAACCGAGGTTCTGTGTGTGAACGCAGGCACAACATCTTGCACACACGTAAAATCACATCACCAACTTTCGGAAAAGGCCAGTTTGGCCGTTGGTATGGATGACACGTTACACATAGCATGAACCTTCCCCGAAGATGGAGTATGGCTGCCTTAATGGCGGGATAAAAAAAAAAAAACGGTCATACACACACACTCCACAGCCTGCGTACACAAAAAGAAAAGAAAGAAAGAAAGAAAGAAAAAGAAAGAAAGAAAACATTTTTTGTATGATCAATGATGATAGGGATGATGAAAATGATGCACTGAAATTCTCACTGAACGGAGAGACTATGTGACAGACCTACAATTGACACTTTCTTTCATAATATGCATATATCTCGTCGTCAACCAGGCCCGAGACATACAGACACCTGCATTGTCACGGCCAGGCAACCTGAG
>JADBJO010005848.1:125000-130000 GCA_016801955.1 Conus betulinus
GCCCTCCCCCCTCCCCCCCCCCCCCCCCCCCCCCCCCATGCCGCCCCAGGCTTGTTCCCTATTTTCAGGTCTGTTGTGCAGTTTATCCGTTCTCGGTCAGGTAGAATGTGATTTTTTTTCTCATGGTTTGCAGTTTTGAGCCTTGGTTGAGTGATATAGTCATGGAAAAGCTTGTGACTGAAAAACATTGTTCTCAGATGGAATAAAATTTCCCTTGAGGAAGGCCCTGGTGGTCGAAATATTGGGGACAAATTTACAAACTTGTTGGGTTTTTTTTCCATTCACATAGCTCTCTCTCTCTCTCTCTCTCTCTCTCTCTCTCTCTCTCTCTCTCTATATATATATATATATATATATATATATATATATATATATATATATATATATATATACATGTGTGTGTGTGTGTGTGCGTGCGTGCGTGCGTGCGTGCGTGCGTGCGTGCGTGTGTGTGTGTGTGTGTGTGTGTGTGTGTGTGTGTGTGTGTGTGTGTGTGTGTGTACCGAGAGAGAGAAAGAGATAAAGCCTTGGTGACATGGAGGTGCAAAGCAACAAGCAAGTACACAGTAAATCCACAACATACATGCATGAAAGCCATGCTACCATTCCAAGTACCATAAACCTGGAGAGAGAGAGACAGACAGACAGACAGACAGACAGACAGACAGACAGAGAGACAGACAGACAGACAGACAGACAGACAGACAGACAGACAGACAGACAGAGTGAGAGAAAGAGAATGACAATGACAAATACTTTAATTGAACTGGGCCACATGCCCGTGTCAATAGGAACAGAAGGGAGGGGAAGAGAAAAAAAAACCTTTAATAAATCAATAAATAAATACCCTGATGAATCAACGTAAACACAATCAGGCAATATGCCTCGAATAAATACTTTGTTGCATCAACACTGACCGACAAAATCATGCAAAATGTGTCCAGTTCATTCTCACCAATCATTTATGCTCGTTGCTCTCATACACAAGTTATAAAGGTGTACGGTACACACACACACACACACACACACACACACACACACACACACACACACACACACACACACACACACACACACACACACACACACACACTTGACAAAGATATGACTACAGGAAAAATGTTGCAAAAACGACAAGTACAAACTTATTTTTAAGCGAATTTTTTTTTTTTAGGTCACATTTGTCTTTTAACTTCTCATTTCGAAAGCTCTTGTAATAAATGCAGCCACATTGTTGGACTGCTTTTCGCTAGCGAGTAGTAGCGACATCTTAAAGGCTGACGCTCGCGTATAAAATTTGGGAGGTATGTGATGCTCGCGGAGATCTTTTTATATTTAGGGCATACTAATAGAAAATGATACTCGGACTCCAGCTCGCCGGACAAAACGGACAACATAGTGCTTCACAGGGGACATCCGAATGCCGTAGTCTATGAGTTTCAGACAGGATACACCAAGTCTGAATCGTATTAGATTTTTACGAGCGCTTACGTTATTTAAAGTAAACAGATAATTGGGCATTCCCCAGAACTGTTTAAAAGTAAAATAAAATAGAAAACGTTCGTTTGATTCTATATGTCTATGCCATTCCTGCAAATGACAATCTATGAGACGATTCTTGAATTCTTTAAGGAAAGCTTTTACATTATACACACTTTGATTAGTCCAAACATAGCCGAAACCATAGCGGTTTAATGTAGAACACACTAATGAAGCCCAGTTGTTTTTACCACGGCAATGCATCTCGTATAACATCCTGTATGCTTCTTTGGAAGACGATAGTCTGGCATACTAATAATATGTAGCCATATTTTATACATTTAGTATACGTGTGTTTATGTAAAGTGGAACCTTCCAGTTTCCCCATAAACTAATGCATTAGGCGTTTTTATAGATATTCAAGAATCTTTTGAGTGCAAACAGGTGAATTTTTTTCAATGACGGAATGCTTTGCAGTTAAACCCCAAACTTCAGCGCCGTAAGTAAGGATTGGCTGGATTTGACAATCGAAAATTTTAAAGAATAACTTTGGGGACAAACTTTGATATTTCCACAATAGTTTCAGTACATTGATAGCCTGATGTTTTGCCTTAGATGCCAAATCATCAAGACAATGCGAAAAAGTAAGACCAGTAGAGAAAACAACACCTAAATATTTGTACTGATTTACTATCTCTAGTTGTACACCATTGTAAAAACCATTTTTCCTTTGAAGCAATATGTCCCCCATTTCTAAAGACGATAACTTTAGACTTTTCCAAATTTACTATTAAATCGAGTTTCTTTGCTGTTCTGCTCAGTATGTTTAGTTGTGTCTGGAGACCAACGACTGTGGACGCCATCAGTGCGACGTCGTCAGCAAACAGTAGAATCAGTAATTCTATTAAGTCTGGAGATAAAGGGATGCCATGTTTACCGTTCTTAATTATTTCTTCTGCAAGTTCATTGATAAAGAGTGAAAACAAAACCGGACTGCATATTTCACCTTGCTTTAAACCCCCGGGGACACATAAAAGAATCAGTTAAATCTCCATCAACCTTAACCCTAGCCTTGGCAACAGAGTACATACTTTTAATTGCGTTGAACATCCTTCCTTTTACACCCCTTTTCTTTAAGACTGACCAAAGTTTGTTTCTATCTATCAGGTCAAAAGCCTTTTTAAAATCGATAAAAGCAACATACAGTTCCTGTGGTTAGAAAGTTGCTTTTGGACGAGAGAAAGAAGTGTAAATATATGGTCAGTAGTTCTATAATGCTTTCTAAAGCCCAGCCTGTGCATCGTTTATTACACCATTAACCTCAATCCACTTTGTCAACCGTTTGTTAATAATATGTAGTATAATTTTGAACTAATGTTTAGGAGAGAAATACCCCTGTAGTTGTCGGGGGAATTTACATCTCCTTTCTTATGCAAAGGATGGATCACTACTTCACACCACGAAGACGGAAAGGTTCCAGAATCAAATAGCTTATTGAAATAACTTTTGAGAAAAATGATAATAGTAGGTGTAGCATACTTATAAAATTCTCCAATTAATCCATCAGGTCCTGCTGCTTTGTTTTCTTCAAAGCCTTTAAAGAATCCAAAACCTCTGTTCAGTGATGTCTTGGTCAAGAAAATCAACATTACTGACAGTATCCAGCAAATAATCATCGTCAAATTGCATTCCGGAGAACTTAGATCAGGTACAGTGAGATCATCATTTAAAAACACATTTAAAGTGCTGAAACCAGACTGTTTTCGATACCGAGTTCGGGACAGCAGAACTATTTTTCAAAGACTTCAGAGTTCTCCAGAATTGCTTGGAGTCTCTGGCGTTTTCGTTCAGAATACGCAAAACATGCTGTCTATGTAACCGCTGCTTATCCCGTAGCAAATCTTTGTACTGGTTTCTGCACTGACAATAATTAAGTCTCAGATCAGCAGCACCAAGGCTATTATTGACTTTCACCCCTGTTGAACAATCTTAGTGCCTGCCTCACCTGGCGACGTTTAACAGAACATTCAAAATCAAACCATGGACTGCGCCTGGTGTTGCTTATGACAATTTCTTTACTCATGCATTGACCAGACAAATATAAACCTTCGTTAAATTTGTCCAGTGCAAGTTCAATATCAGTATCAATATGTTCAAAAGCGTCATCAAAAATTGAAGTAACAACATCAGATCTAAGCGCACAAATAAAATCATTTTCTTTCACTGGATCCCACACATACTTTTGGAACTTTATAATCTTTGGAACTATCATGTTTTGACTCGGGTTTGAGAATGCTAGTTTCAATTCAACAGGCATATGCTTTGATTCTATTCGTGGAGTTACTTTCAACTCACGGCACAATGAAATTAAGCATCTGGAGGAAATAAAGTAGTCGATTATACTCGAACCATTATGGGCTATGTACGTAAAGTTACCGTTCTCATCACCAGGTAGAAAACCATTCAGAATTACTAATTCAAAGTGTTGACACATGTTAATCAAATATTGACCAAAATCATTTGTAATGTAATCTTTTGACACACGAGAAGATGTGTCGTCACGGAAATTATCATCCTCATTGTTGACATCTCCATCATATAAAGATAACTCCTTTGCATTCAAACCCCCTGTCCTTGCATTCAAATCCCCAAGAATGATCAAGGGACAGTCACCAACTTCTTCATAAACATCCATTATGCACTGTTCAAGGAGTGTAACCCCATTATCAATTTCAGTATGTGCATAGTAAATGCTGTTTACAGGTGGCAAATATACCCCAACTAAAAGAATACCTAGGTTTGAAGTTTTAAGGCGAAGGACAATGTATTATCATATTCCACTTTAATTTGTGACACCAGTTTTGCATAGGTCTTCCTGACAAGAAATACAACCCCACCTGATAAGCGTGCTGTAACAGCATCAGTTAATCGTATGCCTGGGGAGAGAAAAACACCGTAATGTGGAAAAAAGAGAGAGGAAAAATGTTTTTGAAAAGGTTTCTATCAAAAACAAAAAAAGTCAAATTGATTAATATAACTTCTAACTTCCGAATCATATACTGCCGACAAACCCTCAATATTGTAGGTCAGAAAAGAAAAGTAATCCTTGTTACCATTATTGACACGAGCACGGCCGTTTCCCTAGCTATTGACACTAACAGGGGGACACGGGAGACCAAGGGGACCTCCATTTTGGCCACGATGAAGTCCAGGATTGTTCCTAGGGTGGGCCCTAGAAAAACTCTCAGTGAGCTGTAGCTGTCTAGTCTTAACTCTGCTCTGCTACGGGTGTAGGGGCCAGAACATGGGGACATATTTTCTGTTTCATTAACTAAGGACATTTGCCATGGGGAAGAATGGGGTTTCTTTATTACTGTTACTGACTGGTCCTTGGACTGGTTTTCTACATCACACTGTGAGGGGTTCAAAGTGGACAGTTTCTGTTTAACGAGAGTTATACTATCGTCAAGAACGTCTGCCGTTCTGATATGACCATCCGCTTGGTGCATGCTTTCCAAGTC
>JADBJO010005848.1:135000-150215 GCA_016801955.1 Conus betulinus
CACACATAAGACATTCTTACTAAACAAAATAACATACATGTGCATTTCAAGTACAAAAAAACACTTCGTAATAGTCAGGTACATACATAAGGCAAAGAGGGTGGTGGTGGTTGGTGGTGGATTTATGGTGGAGTATGCAAGTACTGGCACATAAGATGGTTGAAGTAATGGTGTTTGAAGGTTGATATGCATTGGCGTTGTTTGGTTGATTCAGGGAGCGAGTTCCATTGACGGGAACCTGAATATGTTAAACTGGATTTGAATAAGTCATTCTAGGAACAGGGACATGTAGTTTTGTGTAGAGTCCTTGAGGAATTTATTGAGAATCTGTGAACTAATGTTGAGGGTGCCTTCCCAGACACAATCTTGTGCATTATGATCCCTTTGTTGTATTCTAATCTCAGACTTAAGGGGAGAACTTGAATCTTTTTTATAGTCCGAGTCCAGAAGACTACTGCTTTTTAGGAGGACTAATTTGAGTGCTCGCTTGTGTAGGCTTAACAATGGTTTGAGGGTGTTAGCGCTAGCACAGTCCCATAGAGTAGATCCATAGTCTATGTATGATTGAATATGAGACTGGAAAAAGAGCTTGCGTGAATGCAGGTCGAGGAAGCGTTTGATTTTGGAGAGTTGATAAATTTTCTCTGTGAAACTTTTTTGCATAGTGAGGTTATGTGAGCTTGCCAACTCATATTATTATCAATTGTTATTCCTAGCACTTTGAGGTATAACCTGTTTCAACGGGTTCATTTTTAAGATGTACAGGAGGAAACTTAATAGTGAGATTTTGTCTTTTTTGCCTGGTTGTGATGAGCATGGATTAGTTTTTTTGAGGGTGAAGCGACATGTGATTTAGTTCAGTCCATTTGACGAGGTCATTCGCACTTTCTTGTAAGGTTTGTGCAAGAACAGTAACATCAGAATGATTTGTATGTATTGTTGTATCATCAGCAGCAAGAGTTCACAGGTGGATGTGATATGGAGAGGTAAATCATTGATGTAAATTGTGAACAGTAAGGGACCCAGGATAGAGAGCTTGTGGGACGCCATAGGAAAGTGTTTTGAAATGAAGAGTAAGTTGTATTAATTTTTACACATTGTTGTCTATTTGTGAGATATGAGTGAAAAAGCGTAAGAGTTTTTGTGGATAAGCCATACAATTTTAATTTTCTAAGAAGAAGGTTATGGTCTATTACATCAAATGCTTTTTTGAAATCAATGAATAGGACACCACAATATCTGTTGTTTGTAATGCTATTTAGCCAGTCATCAACCAGGTTGATTAGGGCTGAGTGGCATGAATGGTTGTGTCGAAACCCGGACTGTCTTGGATGAAGCAAGTGGTATGTATTTAGGTGGTGTAATGTGTGTTTGTGTATGTGTTTTTCCAAAGGTTTGGAAATAGTGGGAAATGATTGAGATTGGTCTGTAGTTTGCAGGGGTCTGAGCTGTCACCTGCTTTGTAGATAGGTATGACTTTCGCCTTTTTGAAACTGTCGGGAAAATGATTTTTTTGTCGATGCATAAATTGAAGACGTATGTTAACGTATCTGTAATTGCTGGAGCTGATAGTTTGAGGATTTGCCGTCTAGGCCATCCACCCCGCAGGTACCTGACTGTTTTAGGTGCGTTAGGTAGTGATAAACTTCAAAAAACTGTTATTGGTGGAATATAAAGTTCAGACTTGATGTTTTTATCTTGGCAATATTGTTTCAGTTTTTGTAGGTCGTTTGATCTGGATGAATCTGTCGTGTCGTGACAATTTTATTGGCAATAGTGCAAAAGTGGGTGGGTGTTCAGCTGTTCGACAGAGATGTCTTTAATTACAGTTGATTTTGAAGATTGATTGTTTGTAAGCTCGTTAATAGCTCTCCATAGCAATTTTGGGTTCTGGTTTGACGATATTAGTTCTCGATAATATTTTTTTTTTTCTCTGCGCTTCTGTGAATTTTATTGCATTTCTCAGTTTTCTAGATTCCTCTTCATAGCCATGTTGTTTAAGCATATCTCTAAGGTAACCTGCCTCCTGTAACTCTTTAGTGTACCATGCCGGCTTAGGATCATGTCGCACTCTAATCGTTTTTTAGAGGGGCGTGTTTATCATAAATTTCAGTAAATGTTTTGATCCAAAATTCTACTGCAAGATCTGGATTAGTTATGTTGAAAACTGAAGAGAGATTTGAGTTGAGCAAGTCATGTAGAAAGTCTTGGTTGTTAAAGCTTGTAAAGCAACGGTAGGTCATTGTCTTGTGTCCCGTTTTGGGAATTTTTACTCTCCTTTTTTTGACCATGTGACACAAACTGGATAATGATCGCTACAGTTTAGAACAGGGGACGCAGACTTCTGTTATGTTAGTTTTATCTGAAACATAAATATGGTCGATAAGTGTCTTGGAGTTTGGTGTGATTCTCGTTGGAGATTCGATGAGCTGATGCAGATTGAATACTGAATGCTTGGGTCCATTGGTTTTGTACTTTCAAAAGGTCTATGTTAAAGTCTCCAAGTAAAATGATTTCCTTGGATTCAAGCGAGACTGCATCCATCATCGTAATAAATTTGTCGACCCAGTTTATTCTTTCAGATGGGTTCCTGTAACAGAAACCAACCAAAATGGGAGGGTTTCTTTTCAGCTTAACTTCTATCCAAACACATTCTACACCGTTACTTTCTAGGTGTAGAAGTCGTTTGAAGCTGAGGGTTTCGCTGATGTAGATAATAAGAAGACCCGTCTCTTTCGCAAGTGAAGGATCTTTCCGGATTGTGTTGTATCCTGGAATAGTTACATCATTGTCGCTAATGTGTGCAGCTAATCTGGATTCAGAGAGTCCTAAGATATGAAAAGGTTTACCATGATTCCAAATCAGTGTTGATATATCTGATGTCTTGTTAACTGCATGTTGGATATTAAGGTGACAGATTCGGAGTCCTTCTTTGCATGGCCATGCAGACTGGTTCTTGCTCATTTCTAGTTGTGTGCTGATGTGATGATAAAAGGAGACGACGATTTTTTGCACGTTAATTGACGTTAAGTTTTGTATAATCAAGGAACACAATAAAAATTACATAAAAGGGAGAGAAAACGGGGCTAGTTTACACACCGTAACAACTTTAGTAAACTAGAAGCGTATGAGAAGCCACCACAAAAACAGGGAAAAAAAAAAAAAAAAGCCCAAAATACAAAGAAAATCTTCACAGTATAGGGACAGAATATGAGGAGAAATAAAGTAAAATGAAACTTAAGACAAAAAAGCAAAGAACCAACAACTTAAAATGAAAACAAGTGGGAAAAAAAAAAAAACAAAAAGACAAAAACAAAAAAAAAAGCCACACACACTAATACACAAGTCACGTAGCCGCATAGTGCACTTGCAAAGTTCTACGAGCTGGCAATGCACAATATTGCCTTGCTCGCAGTAAACGCAGTTTTTACAGAAGTTTGCTGCTGCAGAGGCTTTGTTCAGTCTCTTTTCTGTACGGCAGACAGAGAGAGAGAGAGAGGTGAGGTGAGGGGTCGGTGTATTAAAAGGGGTGCAAAGCTACCCGATCAGACCTGTATATATATCTGCGGGGGGGGGGGGGGGGGGGGGGGGGGTTAGTAACTAATTCTCTCCAGGTCTCCGACTTTTTTGCACTCAACTATGGCCTCTTTTCCTTTTTTTTTTTTTCAACCCTCGGGTGCCACTGCGTTGGGTGACCGACTAAATCCGAAGACGTCAGCCGTCTTGATACTGGCTGAAAACTGAGCATAGGCTAGACGCGGGAGGAGAAAGGGAGCGTGGGGGGGGGGGGGGGGGGGGGGGGCAGCGCAAGGGAGGGAAGAGGAGAGAGATTGAAGGAGGGAGCCATGCCAAACATTCTACCCCGGGTGCGGGTTCAACCACTTCTACCCCGATCCGATCCACCGTCTGCTCCACATGGCTCCCAAATTAAAAAAAAAAAAAAAAAAAAAAAAGCCACAACGTCCTTTACCTTGGTCGCCGCTCATTTGCATAGACAGCTGGGGTACGGGGGGTATTAAAACGCATGTCGGCGCGCTGATTCGGCTCACTGTTTGTGTCTCGTGTTGTCGCGCGAGCGTTGAACGCGCCTGGAAGTTGTCGTCTGCTTCGTATGAATTGGTTCAGTTGATGATCGACTAGATGGTAAGTGTTTGTATTATAGTCTGCACATGTTGTGTTGTTGGTCGCCTGAGCGAACATACTGTCGTCTTGTACAGGTGCGATTACGAGTAGTCTTCTTAACTAAATCGGGTATGGACGCTTTGACTTATCAATCAATGCAGTCTGCTTAATGACATGAATATGATGGTGTTAGCAGTTACAGTTATTTGTTTTGAAGAATTGTATTGAATGCAATGGAAGTTTTATGCACAACTTGTACAGAAATAGGAAGTGGTGGCAATATTAACCTTTCAGAGTTTGTTCTTACTCCAATCCCCATCCCTCTTTTCTCTCCCTCTTTCTCTGTCTGTCTCTGTCTGTCTCTCTGTCTCTCTGTCTCTGTCTCTCTCTCTCTCTCTCTCTCTCTGTCTCTCTCCTGTACAAGATATTCTCTCTGTCAAAATGTTGTTGATCGACTGAAAGCAAAAGCCATTGCATGTTTCCTTGTCGTGTTGGATGTGTTCTCATTATTCCTTACCAGCTAAAAGACATTTGAAAAGTTTTTGAAAAGAAAGCGTTTGAAGGGGAGAGAGGTACTACAAGGAAATCTTACCAGGGTTCAAATCTTTTCAAATTTCGCTTTATTCCGGCGATCAGTCTTGATAAAGATTAACAACAGTTTTCTGGAATAATGGTTTGTCCACTGCATTAAACAAAGTCGGAGGATTCGAGAAGAACTCAAGGCTGTTCCAGACAATGGCGAGAGCCACTGGTCATGGTCAAATTCTTCTGTAAATCCTCCTGCTCTCTTCACAACAGTGCCCCCGAGTGTGTCGCGGATTTATTGATCAGTGCTTTGTGAGAGTGGCCACCATCTGCTTGTGGTTTTCACGCTTCAGTGAGCCAAAAGCAATTGGGTTTCGCTTTACTAAAATCTGATTTTACGCGTGAGTTCTTCTTCTTCTTCTTCTGTCTGTCTGTCTGTCTGTCTGTCTGCCTGCCTGCCTACCTGTCTGTGTGTGTGTGTGTGTGCGCGCGCGCGCGCGCGTGTGTGTGTGTGTGTGTGTGTGTCTTCTGTCTGTCTGTCTGTCTGTCTCTCTCTCTCTCTCTCTCTCTCTCTTACATGAAATGAACATTCAGCAAGAGAGCTAGAAATCAAAATTGGATTCTTTCTTTTTGGAAGAGTTTTGTGTTTCTTTGAGGAGAGGGCAAGGGGAAGGCAGAGGCAGGTGTGGGAGGAGAACGGAGGTGGAAGAAAGGGCGATTTCTCTCTTCCATCCTCCCCCTCCCCCCCCCCCCCCCCCCCCCCCCCCCCGCTTCCCATGTCTTGTTTAATTTCACCACCCATCCACAAATCCCTTCACTGTTTCCTGGAAGCTATCCCCTCCTCTACTACCCCCATAGTTTGTAGGAAATTTGTGCTCCTCCCATCCCAATGCCCCCTCCTCCCCCTCCCCACCCTCGCCCACCCCCCCTCCTGCATTCAGCACCCTCTTTGTGTTTGACCTTTGTTTGTACAAGACATGAAGAGGGTCCGACGCCCACTCTCTTCCTCAGCGTGTCAGCTGATCACTGCGACAAAGAGAGGAAGACTGAATAACTTTGTACTGTTTCACTTCAGTTCCTCCGGCTGCCTGTTTACTTGCCGATGGCGGGCTGGGGGGGGGGGGGGGGGGGGGGGTGTGTGTGTGTGTGTGTGTGTGTGTGTGTTTTATGCACAGAGAGAGAGAGAGAGAGAGAGAGAGAGAGAGAGAGAGAGAGCGAGCACATCGTGTTTCTGAGAACAGAACATCCACCGTTTTTAAATGTCGAAGTTGCATTCTGTTTCAGATTCTTGTTCAAGTGAATGGAAGGTTCAAGTCATCAAGCGTGTGAGATATAGTTCAAAACTGCGTCTCAACGAAACGCAACTGTTATTATTTAACCCAGAACCCCAGCTACTGTCCAACATATAACGTTGCCATCACTGAAAACCTTGAGTAAATCGTGCTGACAAAACAGCTTCTTATCTCCAGATACATTAGCACAACCGCAGCTTTGAGTCTAAACGCTTACTACCATCCTGAAAGTATTGGGCAAACTGCACAGGTTTGGAGTGCAATCCCCAAATCCCCTAAATGCTTGCCAGAGATCCCAGGCCCTTCTCAGAATTAATCAAAACAGCATCAGGCATTCTTTCAAAAATCGTTCTCAGAGAGCGATAAAGTAGCATCACAGTTGGCCGATCAGCTGTAACGACTGTCCAGATCAACATCCAAGACGAGTTCACCCTTCCTCAAAGAGTCATACACTACGACTCATCACCAGGGAAATCTCCAAAGACTCTCAGAATCATCCTCAGAAAGTCTCCAAAGACTCGTTAAAGCCACCTGCCAGAAACCCCACAAAAGCCTCCACGACTCGGCGTCAAAGCATCCCCACAGACGCTGCGGGCCATCCTCTAAGAGGATACCCCTCATCTCCAGAGAAGAATCTCCTCCACATCGTCCTCGTCCCCACTGAAGGCCTGTGGTGTTCCACCATGGTGATCGGGAGCGTGTATCCCTTGATGGAGGAGGTGGAGGCGGACCTGGAGGTGAAGATCATCCTTCTGGGGGACTACAGCGTGGGCAAGTCCTCGCTGCTGCGTGTGCTGACCAGGCATAGCCAGCAGATAGCGCAGCGCACCCAGGAAGGCAGCGCCTCCAGCGTCTCCTCGGAGTGCTCCTCGGCCAGGTGAGGCTTCTGGGGAGGGAGTGGAGAGTTGTGGTGGGGGTAGCGGGGGGGGGGGGGGGTGTTGGGAGGAGGGGGAAGGCTTGGGGGACGAAGTGGAATGGTGGCAAGAGAGGGAAGGTGGTGGAGTGGTGAGGAGGAGATTGTGTGTGTGTGTGTGTGTGTGTGTGTGTGTGTGTGTGTGTGTGTGTGTGTGTGTGCGTGCGTGCGTGCACGCGCGCGCGCGCGCGTATGCGTGCGTGCGTGCGTGCGTGTGTGTTCTGCACCAAACTGTCAAGGGTTCCTCCTTGGGTCTCATTTCAGCTTTCGTTCAAATCGGTTGGGCAAGGGTAGTGGTTGTTGGTTGGTTGGCTGGTTGGTTTCTCAACGTCACAGACACACAAACAAACCGACAGAACAATTTCACTGGCGGATCAGAGTAACGAAAGCGAGTGCGGATATGACACGATGTCTGCATAGGCATTCATGCCGGAAAAGGGGCGAAAGGGGACAGGGGGTTGGAGGAGGGGGGGGGGGGGGGGTTAAAAACTGCACAAGAGAAGAAAAAAATTCTTTAGGACGAAGTCTTTTAAAAAGAAGTATAATGGACGCAGGGCAAAGAAATCCTCACAGTGTACGTGAAGGACTGGACTGACCGGGATTCCTCTACATCGCTGTGCGTGGCTGCACGGAAACGAAACGCTGTAGAGCCTTCTGACGGGCAGAGAGTGAGGCTTCTGCGCTGAAACTCTATATAATCCATGTAGGCGTTTTGAAGCCGACCATAAAATTAGCCAGCATTTAAAGGTATGCTGATAATCAATCAAAAGAAAGGTCACCACCAGTTCTTTCCCTCGTTTTGGGGGATTTTCACCGACGAAATCACAATCTTCAAATATATGACCTTCCCCTAAATTAACACACTTTTCAGGCCTTTGCACTCACACCCGTGACCCTATCTCTGCGCCGGGTGGTTTCCCCCAAAAATAATCCCGTTCCTTTGACTTTAATCCGTCTGTTTGGAACCAGCTGGCTTGTACCTTGATTTTCCATATGAAAACTAATGAGGAGCATCGACTTTCAGACAATGAAAAATCTCAAAACAATCCAACTGCTGCCAGGCTAAAATACTCGACTCCTTGAAGCAAGACCTTGGCCTAGTCATTTTTGCTGTGCAGCCTGTCAGAGACAACGATGACGACGACGACGATGATGACTTTGTTTTTCTGTTCTTCCTCCTGTCGCGGATTTCTGTCCCAAACGTGCTCCAAGTGTCCCCTGGGTGGCGTTTTCAGGTCGTGGACGCGGTCGTCGAGTTCGTCGTTCAGCCGCCAGCGACAGTCGAGGAAGGGGGCCCTGGTGAGGTCCAGCCTTCAGCCTGGGGATGCGTGGACGTGGAGTTCACCCACCACGACAAGGCTGTGTTGGCCAGGATCGCTGACACTGGGGGTGGGTTAGTGTGTGTGTGTGTGTGTGTGTGTGAGTGTGTGTGTGTGTGTGTGTGTGTGTGTGTGTGTGAGTGTGTGTGTGTGTGTGTGTGTGTGTATCTCTCTCTCTCTCTCTCTCTCTCTCTCTCTCTCTCTAAAGGAATCTGCTTTACCAAGTCTGTTGTCCTAAATCTGATAGTTCAAAGCAGACAGCTGTTTACGAAGAACAAACGCAGCCATCACCACCCGGTGAGCATTGTTTGAGAACAGCTTCAAAAACAGAATAAAAAGAAATACTTGTACAAGTAATATGCGATGAAGCGACGGGTGTCGTGTGAGAGAGTCGTTCACAATATGAAAGGGAGTCCCCCGCCCCCCATCCACCCTCTCTCTCTCTCTCTCTCTCTCTCTCTCTCTCTCTCTCTCTCTCTCTCTCTCTCTCTCTCTCTCTGTCTGGACTTTGTGTTTAAAAAAAAATCATATCTGAATGGATGATGTGGGAAGGAGGCGTGTGGGTGGGGGAGTGGTGGGGATGGTGGTGGTCAGAATGTTTTCGTCTCCGTCTTTATTTTGTTTCATTTTTCTTCATACTGATGTCTTAAATTGTAGGATTACATGTAATAGTATATAGGTGGATCAGTCCTTTTCACAAACTGCCATAGCGCTTCGGGGGGTTCAGCTAAACCATCTTTCAAATCTTACGTACTGGTGAATAGGGGAACGAGTCACCGGGCGTTTTCAGTTTCAGAAGAATGTGTGTGTGTGTGTGTGTGTGTGTGTGGTGTGTGTGTGTGTTGTTGGGTCGTATGATTCAATACAGACCGGGCAGTGGGGTTAAAATACCGCGCGATGTAATTTTCTTGCCCCCCCTCTTATCTTTTCTTTCTATTGTATAGTTACCCCCACGCTGTTTTAGCCAGGAAACCGTGGGAAAGCCGGGGGGGGGGGGGGGAGGGCTCTTTTTCAATACATTTTGCATTGTCTGCTTTATTAGCAACTTCAAGCATTTTCACTGCCCATGTTTGTCGTTGTCTGGTGTGTGTGTGCGCGCGTAGTGTTAGATCTTCCTCCCCCTTCCCTTCCCTCCTTCGTACATTGTCTGTCTTTCCCTGCTCCGTCCCCCCCCCCCCCCCTCTCCCTCTTCAGTTCTCCGTACCCCCCCCCCCCCCCCACCCCACTCACACCCCCACACTTTCCCCTCACTCCCCCCCCCTTGGGATGGTTATAACTGCCTGCCGTATCGTCTAAAATGAATGTGGACAAGAAACCTAAGCCTATATCAAAGTTGGGATTTCACCTCACTCCTCCTTGTACCTCCTCAACGCCCCCCCCCCCCTCTCCCCTCTCTCTGTGTCTCTATCTCTCTGTCTGTCTGTCTGTCTCTGTCTCTCTCTCTCTCTCTCTCTCTCTCTCTCTCTCTCTCTCTCTCTCTCTCTCTCTCGCCCGCCATTTCTGTCTGCATAGATACCACAGGCGCTTTCTGAAAAAGAGCAGATCGACTGAACCCGGGCGGCGTTGTGTGTTCTGTGTCACACAACTCCAGAGTAACACAGTCAGTGTTACGGAGACAATGGTGAAACGGCAGGGCTGTGCTCAGGTCAATTTAAGGCGCTATAGCGTAGAATCTTATGCCAGATAACGTTCCTCATACACAGGTGCGCGCGTGTGTGAAAGAAGACCCTTGGTGAAAGAAGACCTTATTTTATTTTTGATTGCTCGTGCTGTAAGACCAACTATGAAGGCGGTTTTGTTTATCGCCGTTGTCTTGAGTATTTTTCGACCAACGTCAGTTTTATTTATAGGATTCGAGGAAAATGGGACCCTTCCCCCCATCTCCCCCTCTCTCTGTCTCTGCTTTATATACACATACGCACACGTATGTATTGGTACGCGCACACAAACACACTGTTACCACATAAGAGCAGGAACTAAACCACACACACACACACACACACACATATATAATATATCGATATATATATATATATATATATATATATATATATATATATATATATATATATATTGTCAGTAATGCGGAGCGATATTTCGTATGCTACGCGATTACATGAGACAGTACAGATTAACCAAAAAGATTATTGATTCGTGCGTTACACTATAGGTTAGTCGTGTGACACAAGGGAGAGTACTGACTGAGCGTGGCCCAGGGTTTGAGTGAAATTTTTAACACTGTGTTCACGCGATTTGAATATAACAGGCGTTGACCTGTATCGGTGCGCACTCTGAGAATGGAACAGACGATTTAGATGAAGAAGAGGCGAACTGGTGCCCATTGATAAAGGCAGAGGCCTAACACATACAGAAGTATGTGAATTGCAGTTGACTGACCGGTACTCAAGCCGTAGTATTTAATTTTATATTGTGAGAATCTAGATGATTCTCCATTTTGTTTTTTCAACGGTTTTTTGTCGGAACCGAAAACTATGTTTTTGAAAAATTGAAGAGTTCAAAAAATGTTAAAGTGTAATATGACTGCTAACTGGCTGGCAGTGTTTTGAACTCGTGTTTTATATCCGGTTTTGTTTTATAACTGGGGCCGACTCCCCGTGCGGTAGAGGAAGAAGAGACGGAGAACGGGCACTAAGGTGGATGGCCGGGGGGCTGCGCGCGTTCCCGGGCCAAGCTCCGATCCGCGGGAAGATCCAGGTTGGGCAAGAGTTTTGTCGCCGACCAGTAGTTGTGATGTGTATGGGATCCCCGCACAGAGGAAGCCAGTTCCTGGACACCACAGAGAGTGTGTGTGTGACACTTGCAGTGAGTAAAAAAACCTGCAATAGTGACTTTCAAACCAAGCTGATTGGTTGCATCAGCTGAAAGAATCACAGAAGATAAAATATAAGCTTTGATTGATGCCAGAGTAAAGAACCCCCATGGAATTTTAAAAGATTAAGGAGGGGAATAATCAAAATTGACCTTTGTTTGCGCCTTATGTGTATGGAGTGGATGCAGTTGTGTGCGGAGGAAAGACGTCAGGTTCGTGTGTGTATGTGCGTGCATGCATGGATATCGTACGTCTGACAGTGGTGACGCACCCGACCTTGGAAGTTTGGTTTTTTTGTTTCGTACCCCTCCCCTTGGTTGTGATGTTCCCCACCCCATTTTGAATTGGAAAAAAAAAAAATTTGCTTTTTAAGGTATTTGTGAATGTTGTGTGGGAACAGTTGATTATTTACATATAATTACCTTTTTCTATTTGGATACATCCCCCCCCCCCCCCCCCCCACTAATTTTTCTTTATATTGTAAAAAATTTCCATTTAAACCCCTCCCCCATATTTCCTTTTTCTTGATTTATTATTCAGCAATTTTGAACAGAATTTGCTGTGAAATCCCCACCTCCTTAGTGTATCCCCAACGTTTTTTTTTTTTCTACTGAGTAATTTTTAAGGATTTTCATGTACCCCCCCCCCCCCCCCCCCCCCCCCCCCCCCCCCCCATTTATACCCTCCCCAGTACTTTATTTTTTTTTTTTTTTTGGTATTTTTCTTGTTTAAACCCCTTTCTTGTACTTATTATAATTGCATAAAATTTGATTCCTTTCATTATTTTGAATCAGTTTCTTTATATTGTATCCATTTCCTGATTTTTTTTTTGAAATAATTTTGTTTTGTAACACTCCTTTTATTTTATTGCAACTTTGATTATAACCTACGTTTGGTTTTGTTGTTGTTGTTTGTTGTTTTTTTTGTTTTTTTTTTTTCTGGAGTGGCAAAATATTTTTTTGTTTTCTTCCCCAACCCCCACTTAAGACTTAGTGTTCACTTTTCATTGTAACCCCAACCCCCCCCCCCCCCCCTTCAAAAGTGTCCCTATCTATGTAACTTTTTTGTGTGTGTGTGTTGTGTTTTTTTTTTTCCTATTCTAGTATTTTTTGTGCTAGTTCCCGTCTCCGATTATACGGGTGGGCCTGTGCCAGTAGGGTAGTCCAGAGGGCTTTTTCTAATTTTCTAGTCTTACTTTTTTCTTACTGTCTTGGTGATTTCACTCTGTCTACTTTTTGCTGTTTTCTGACTTCATTCTCTCTCTATTTCGTCTTTATCAATAGGCACCTATCTAAGTTTTGAAATTTTCTTTCTCATTCCGTCATTTTCTTAGGTAGGGTAATTTTTCCCTGATAGTGATTGTGTATTATCCCCTTTTTTATTGTTTTGTCTTTTCATTGTTTTAATTAATGTTGTTTAAGATTTTTTTTGTGTGTTGTGTTATGTGAAAGTGATTGATGTTGAGTGAGTGCCTCTTTTTTCTATTTCTACCTCTATTTTGTTAGGGCACTTGTTGTTCCATAGGCCTGGTGAGCTTCCACCTTCTCTTGCGGGTAGCACGGGGGCATGGCGATGGGAGGACGCTTAGCCTTACGTAGTTCTTCTTTTTTTTGCGTTTCACAAACCTTTTTTTTCTATTATTTGAATTCGATTTTTCGTCCCTCTCCTCCCCCCCTGGCCACTGATTTTGATCCCAAAGGGTGATCATTTTGGAGGCCTGTCCCAAATAAACAATTTTTTTTTTTTTTCTTGGAAATTCTTCTTGGTTTTTGCTGTGTTGAAAAACATTTGTTTTTTTATTATTGTGTATAGGAGTGATGGATTTTGGTGTGACTGGAAACAAATTTTTTATACTGAAACTTTAAATTCATTTTTCTTTTCGTTTTTTTTTTTCAAATTTAAAGTAAATTTTCATTGTTCTTTTCTTTTTCATAAAATTTCATTTTTTTTTATTACCTTACAAAAAAATTTTCATTTCAAAATGTTGGCCTTTGAGACCTACCTGTCTCAGGGTAGACGTTAGGCCTTGATGGGCCGGACTTGATTCAATATGTCAGTGTGAGGATCGCGCTGAGCGCGCAAGAGAGGGGAAGAAAAGGATAAAGAGAGAAAAGAAAAGGATAAAGAGAGGGAAGAAAAAGATAAAGGAAAAGACAGAGAGAGAAAAGAGAGAGAAAGAGAAAAGGATAGAAAGGGAAAAAAGGATAAAGAAAGGGAAGAAAAGGATAGGGAAAGACAGAGAGAGAAGGAGAGGGAGCAGCATGAAGAAAGATTTAAAAGCCATGGAGTTAGAGTTAGAGAGTAAGAAGCTTCAGCTTGAAATGGAGAAATTAAAAGCTTTTGGTGTTACAGACAATGGTTCTGCGCAGGGTTCTGGTGATTGCGAAACCTGTTTTCTGGTCGTTCTCCTTATATCCCCAAGATGCCTGTCTTTGATGAAACAAAGATGAGATTGATGCATTTTTGTTTAGATTTGAGAGTCATGCTACTTCTTGCGAGTGGCCCAAAGATAAGTGGTATTGTATATTGCGTCTCTTTTCAAGGGCAGTGCGTTGACGCTGTATCATTCTTTGGCAGCGAAGGATACTTTAACATGGGATGAACTTAAGGATGAATTACTTAAGCGTTACCGTGTGTACCGCCGAAGGATTTCGCGAGAAATTCCGTACCGTGCGTCCGGAGAAAGGCGAGTCATTTCCTGCGTATTTGATTCGGTCTCTGCGCATTTTCTTGATCGGTGGATTGACTTGTCCAAAACTAAAAAGGATTATGCGGAACTTCGTGATCTGTTTTTTTTTGCGTGAGCAGATTTTGAACAGCGTTTCAAAGGACTTGGCTGTTTTTTCTAAAGGAAAGGTCGGTCGCGAGCGCTGAAGAAATGTGCGAGCTTGCGGAACAGTACAGGACTGCGCATCCTGATCGGACGTTTTGCCCGCAAGGGAACGGACACGGTTTTTTGATGTAAATGTCGCTTCCTTCGCACATCACCAAAAACAGTGTTGGTTCAGACCGTGGATTTGGCTCTTGGCGTTCAAATCAGAACCGTAATCGTTACCGTGGAGGTCAAAATTCCCGCGGTGGTGGTCAAAATTCTCGTAACGGACGGGATCCATGGCAGCCGTTTGAACAGTCTGGCTCCTGCTACCGGGTGGTGGGTGGTCAGCAGTCTGGTCATTTGGGGTGCAATACCGGTACACCTAGAGGTGGTCAAACAGCGTCTAACTCTCGGTATCCGCGTAACCGTGGCCGACAGCGCGGACAGGCTCATAAATACCTCAGTACAACCCGCAGTTTGTTACAATTGTGGTTGCTGGTTTCATAAAGCTCCTGGATTGTCCCTCTGTAGAGCAGTCAGCAGTGAATGTCGCGGGTATGTCGACAATGTTTCCGATCCATCTACTGTAGCCCATTCGATGGTGTCACATGTTAACACACTGACGTCTTACTGGTTGAGTCAGGAACTGTCAATGGGTTTTCACTGTTTCTGTGTTGAGGGACACAAGGTTGCACTACTGCGGGAGTGCGCCGTTCTTTTTTGTTCTTCCCGCCCAGTTTCACTGGTGAAGAACAACATTGTCGTTCTTTTTGGAGGTAAGATTGAGGTTTTCCCCTCTTGCTGTTGTCTCAGTTTTAGTACACCTTACTTTGAGGGTGAGGTGCTTGCCTGTGTTATTGAGAACCCAGTAACGGATTCTCATTCTTGGTAATCTTCCATGTTGTTTACTTCAGCATGTTCAGGTGCTGGTGGATCTTTTGTCCCATGTAATGTGACTACTCGTTTACAGGCAGACAAGGAGAAACAGTTGCCTGTACCGTTGTCAGTGCCTGATTTGTCTGTGCTGGATGTAACAGCCCTAAGGAATTTTGCTGCTATGCAGAAAGCGTGAATGCCTCTTTGAGCCATTTTGTTTCTCTTCAGTTTGTAACTGAGGTACCTTCCCCCCTAAGAGTTTGACTAAGCCTGTTTCTGGCACTTGACAGCAATTTTTGTTCCTGGTTCATTTGTTGGACATACAGACGTAACTCTCTACGCGAGTTCTTGGGGGCAGCGGGGGGGTGGGGGGTTCCTTTTTTGCCAGAGTGGTTCCCAGTCGTCAAGGAGTATTGTCGTCATGGAATTACTTGTCATAAGACTGTCATCTCGTAACCGCGTCCCCTTGGTGCCGCGGTTTTGGCACAAAGATGCGTGGTTTTTCAGTAAAACCTGTTAGAAG